>JAXGGA010003504.1:0-101525 GCA_038373865.1 Uloborus plumipes | reverse complement strand
GGTTGCAAGTAATGCAAAACACATATTGTTTTGCATCAAGCAACGGTTTGTTGTTTATTATTCATTCCGTTGAATAATATACAACAAACATGCGTTTAATAGCCTTCGGCCCTTGTTTACTTCTGTGCATGGCTGTAAAATTCTGGAAACATGCTTTGTAGTACTCTAAAGATATGTTTCAAAGTTGAGCAGCTGCGTTTTTCTTTATGTCTTCAATGTCCTGAAAGCAGTGCCCTTTCAAACCAGCACCCAAATTTGCAAACAGTGGAACAATATTAATAGCACTTTATAGGCTTCTTTGCTATAAAATTCAAGACCTCTTAGCCCTCTTTAGCGAAATTGGTGCAGCTCTATTTTTTTCCGACTGAAGATCTGCAGTATTAAAAGCAATTAACTGAGCATAGGTAAGATTCTATTTTATTAAAATACCATTGAAGTTAGTTTCGATTGGCAGAGACATATTTTAACTTCTCATTGAATACCAAGAAAAAAATCTTTAAGAATGAACTTTTTAAACTCTCTTTTTTCTTTTTTTTGTGATGTCTGAAGGTTCTTAAAATGAAACTGAACTTATCTTACGTCAAAGTTTTCAATTTTAAGATGAATTGTATTTTCCAAAGCAATTCCACGTTTTTACTTATGTTCCATCAAGTCCCCTCCCCTCATTCACTGGGTCAATTTTTCCCATCTCCCCGGGATTAAAAGTTAAACGTTTTTACATATTAGTGGTTGTAGTGTTGTTGCTTTCTGACAAAATTTGCACTGAATATAAACTATTTGAACACACCTTCTTCATGGAAAAATTTGAAACGACGAATCTGTGCGACATATTGAAATCATGCTATCATCACTAAATAAATAAATAAGTAAATTTATTGAAAAAAAAAACGATCATTTCATTGTTAAATTGTGACAATAATATTCCAAAAAATAGTTACTGTAACTTTTTCACTAACAGAATAATTATCTAGTAGAACTCATTGTATCCCTCTCAAAATGGGAATTTCATCGGCTACATTCATCAAACAATAAAACTTTGTAACGACGACAATAGAGATCACCAAACTACCAATAAACATCGATAACTTCCTCTCAAAGCACTCTTTAATCTTTCTTTCCTTCCTTTTATTACAGCGAAGGAGATGGCATCATCATGCTTACTGAGGAGTGAAATTGAGTTGGAGTAATCCTGCTCTTATTGGCGATGATTTCTAGAAAGAGAGAGAGAAACAAAAAAAAAAAAAAAAAAGACAAAACGTTAAGTCGGAAGAACGAATAAAATTGTCAACAAAAACGAGACTACAACAGTAGATGCGTTTTTTTATTCTTTTGAGACTTGAAATGCTATTCGATTCATTGAAACACTATTGAGTTTAACGCATGAACCAATTTTTGTCCTTCCGGAAAAGTATTAGTTACATCAGTTTTTTTTTTTGTTTTCGTATCTTTGTTATAAATGGATTAGTTACGTCAGCCTTGAAACATTGACTGCTCTTTTTCAGGCGTTTGAATTTCAGTTTTATGAGCAACTGCATAAGATTATAGATAAATGTAATTAAAAGTTATTGATAATTGAAGAACCTAGGAGCAAAATTTTGCTTTTATGTTACTAAAAGTTAAAAAAGTAACTTTGTGTCTCACTACTTTAGTAAATGTAGTTCAATGTCTTTGATCATTTTTACAAGTTAAGGTTCGTTAGAGTTTCGATAATTAATGTAATTATAAGTAAAATAATGTTAATTAAAGAGTTTAAAAGACGGTATAGTGTAATCTTCGTAAATGATTTGCTGAATAGTCCCTTTCAATGTGATATTTTGTTTTGCATATGCCGTCTTTAATACGCTTTTATTAGTTTCCCATGTCGGTTTGTTGGTTTGTTTGTATGCATGTAACTCTGAATAAAAGATAAAATTCACGTTCTTTCTAAGTATAAAAGTAATATATTTAATACTATTATTAATACTAAAGGCTAAACTATGTTTCATGCTGAAGTTATAATAATATTATAAGTGCATGTAAACTTAGCGGATATTCAATAGTTTTGAAAATCAGAGGGAACTCAGAGTATCATGAAATATTTTGTTTTACTCTAAAAGCGTATTTTTTAGTTTTGTAAACTATAATTAAGATTATTTCTACCATGGCTTAAGCTGCGATAAACTTGATATTGATTTGAATCGAATTCTAAAATTTCTCAATGCGAGAACGTGATACACCTCTGTAATAGTTGGTATTTTACAAAACAATACATTCAAAGTGAGAAAATTTCACTGGCGGTGATTGGTGAATCACAAAACAGCGTCTTTGAACGTGATATTTTATCTTTTCTTGCGAAGTAGTATTTTTCAGCATCCAATTAAAATAGGGTTAATGTGGTACTACTTTACAACCCGCTCAAATTTAAATTATTTTGAAGAACGCTTACCTTGGTAAGTAAGTATAATTAACACAATTATTGTAATGTTCAAAAACTCGCAAAAGAAACGCAGAAGGTAATTAACTAAAAGTTGCATCAGTTACAATTAATTAATTTAAGAACATAGCTCTTTGAAAACTAATTGGTAATGAAGGATTTTATGATTGTATGTGAAGCTGTCATTTTTTTTAATCAATAAATTTTGTACGCAAAAATAATGTGCTTTAGTTAAAATATTCTGTAACTGCTTAAATGAAACTCATTAGCTAGCAATTAATAGCTGCTTAATGATGTCATTTTTAAAATTTTAAGTTATGTGCATTCGTTGAGTCAGTATAGAATTTCAGACTGACTTCGTTGTAGATTCATTTTGAGAAAAAAAAGGGGAACATTTGTTTACTCTCTTAGATGTTGTTAATCAGAGGAAGAAAAGAATTGTTTAAAATAAAGAGGAGATAAAAAAATAAATAATCTGTTGCATTTTGAAGTCCGCTTTTAAAATTGTTATTTCTTGTGGTATGCTTACACTGTATCAATTAATTTTTTCTGCAACAAAGGTTTAAAATATTTCAAAAGTTGCTTTTAAACCTTTAGTTTCTGTTTTATTTGTATAATTTCTTATTATTTGGATTTAAAAATAAATACTTTTTCTTTTTCAGAAAAGGTTTATAAGTTGTTTTTAAACATTTTTCTTTTATATAATAATTTAATTAAGATATATGCAGGTGTATAGTGTAATATTACTATATGCAGGATGCAGTGAAGTGGGATTACAATTTTGAAGCTTGGTTCAAAGTGGTCACCAACAAAGCCAAAGTGGCCAGTAACTTCTTTGGGTTTACTGACCACTGACCACTATCAAATTTTTTTTAGTCTCAAGTTTTACCCGGTACCGAATTAGGAGGAGAAGCTGTTTAGCGTCGCGCACTGGAGCATGATCTGCAGCGGAAATGCTAATCGAAAGAGTGTTTTCTTGACTGGGCGCAGAAACGTTCAGAAGTTGTTCAAGAAGTATCATCAATGATTTCAAATGAAAGAGTGGAAAAATATTGTTAATAATTTTAAAATATAGTTAAAACAAAACTAAAAAATACGCTTTTAGAGTCAATCAAAATATGTTTAATGATACTCTGATTTCCCTATGATGCTCAAAACTATTAAATATACGCTACCCAGGTAGCACAAATAACCTTTAAACGTTTTATAAACGTTTCTAAGCGGTTGCTACAATGTTAATTACCATTTTACAACCTTTAAAAAATGAAGTGTGCTATTTGGGCAAGTTTACATGCACTAATAATGCATCATAATGTAATTTAGTTTAGCCTTTAGTATCAGTAATAGTATTAAATATATTACTTTTATATTTGCAAAGAACTGGAACTTTATCTTCCATTCAGAGTTGCATAGAAAGAATTGAAACACTTATAATATCAACATGTAATAGTTTAGCCTTTAGCTTTAGTATTATTAATAATAGTATTAAATATACTACTTTTATATTTGTGAGGAACGTGAATTTTATCTTTTATTCAGAGTTACATACATATATACAAACAAACAAACAAATACACCATGTGAAACTAATAAAAGCGTATAAAAAATGAAAACTTATTGATCATAGCAAAATAATATCTTAACCACCCTACAAATTAAATGCTTCTAAAATTGTCGATGAGTGGGAAAAATGAAAATAAAAAAGGCGTGTCATTTCGAACAACATAGTGTTGCCAACTAGGTTTAGAACTTGCATTTGAAATTAAAAAGTATAGTCATTTAGGGACATCTCGACACTCAGGAGATCTCGACACTTTTAAGGAAATCCCCCAGTAGACCCCAGTGCACCCTGGTGGCGAAAGTGGAAACTGTTGTATTGAAATGACCTGAGAGTGTAGTGCGTCATTTTCAATAGAAGGTGTAGTGAAGTCTGAGATTCATCAAGAAATTAACTATCATTTATGTGTCAAGTAAGTGTTTCACATTTTATAATGCATGCAGTATAAGATTGACTTTTGTAACAATGATGAATGGGGACGATGGCTTTGATTTTTGGTGATTTTCGAATGACTGGCTAGTAAGATTAGACATTCAAGAACATGGCTGCACAAGCAAAAAGTTGCATAACCTGTCAGAGGGCAGTTTTGCCATCTTTCACAGAAATGTGTAACTTGGGCAGATCTCGACATTCTGTTATGGGGAGATCTCGACAGTCGAGTTCTCCTTTATCGGCCTGTCGAATTCTCCCTGATTAGTACATTGTAAGTCTTGTATGCTGATATTTCTTTTCTGGATAGTTTGCGAACAAATTAATATTTTTATTTCTTCTTTTTTATGATCTTTTAGGGTTGAAAATGTCTCTCATTTATGATTATAAAGAAGTACTTGGAAAATGGAAGCCTGAAGATATGGCGGCTGCCATACGAGAGGTGAAAGAGAACAAAATGCCACTTGCATAACTGCGGCCAAAAAATTTGACGTCCCGAGGAATACATTAAGGACCAGGGTACTAACAGGTGCAGTATCAAACCGGCAAATTGGAAAGGGAGCAACATTAGATGATGCTATGGAAAAGGAACTGGTTGAACAGTTATTACTGCTAGATACCAAGGGGTTCGGCATGACCGTAAATGATATTAGGAAACTAGTATTAAAATTTGCGGAGAAAAGGAATCTAACGCACCGGTTCAACAAAGACAGCAGCATGACAGGATATGACTGGGTATATTCTTTCTTAGAAAGACACCCCAGTTTGTCAGTAAGGAAAGCTCAAGGCTTGTCCTATGCACGTTCCAGAGGTCTCAATAGAGACGAAGTACGAAATTTTTTTGACAATTTACGGGAAATGTATGATGCGTTGGACCTGTGGGAAGAACCAGCAAGAATTTTTAATGCCGATGAAACTGGACTGCAGCTAATTTTTAAACCTGGGAAAATGATTTCTTCCAAAGGCAAAAAGGATGCGTACCACGCCACGATAGGAGAAAAGGGGTCTACTGTTACTGCTATGGTTTGTAGCAGCGCAACGGGAAGTGCCATCCTTCACTTTGTCATAATGAAGGGCATTAGGAAAAAACCTTTGTAAACCAAAGGTTTACCAAATGGATTAACTTTAGAGATGTCAGATTCTGGATACATGACCAGCGAAGAATTCAACAAATTTCTTCTGCAAATACAGACCAAAGGGCAAAATTTTACTCATTAAAGATGGACACGCCTCTCACTGCAAAGATCTGGATACACTGAACAAAGCGTCACTGTTCGGAATTGAGATGCTATGCCTCCGTCCACATAGCACTCACAAATGCCAACCCCTTGATGTTTTATATTTCAAGAGCCTGAAACATTTTTACAATGAAGCATGCAGGAACTTTGTTCATCACCATCCAGGAAAGGGGATCACCAAAGAAGACTTTACAGAAATATTCAAACAAGCTTGGGAAAAGTCTGCTACGCCAGGGAACTTTACCAATGGCTTTAGAAAATGTAGAATCTATCCATATAACCCAGACATTTTGGAAGAACATATATTTGAACCTGAACTTATGTCTACAACAAATGGTACCGTTATGGTACAGGAAGATGATAACATTCAGAGGTCATCATCACCATCCACTTCACCAGCTTCTACGTCATTTTCGAATTTATCTCCTGTACTAGTAGTACACATACACTCTATACGGAATAGGAGAAAAAACAAGAATCGGCTGTTTTAACATCCGTAGAGTACAAGAATAAAACGCGCAGAAAAACACAGGGATCTAGACGTCCGGGAGGAGCTCAGCCCAGTTCCTCGAGAGATCTCCATGATAGTGAAAATTACTGTGGCGAGTGCGGTGGGTATTACTTTGATGATACCGACGGACAGAAGTGGGTGAAATGTGTTGGAGAATGTAATACGTGGTTCCATGAGACTTGCGTACAAAATGGGAAGGAAACGCAGTTTACATGCAACAAATGTACATAGTTAAAAGGGGCGATATATATTGTTGCGTTGTAATATATGTTTATTACGCAAATCTCTCTTTTCTATATTTCACAGAAGTGAAAAAACATTGTTTTGAATTGTACCTGCCAGCCCGTAGGTGCCTGTCGAGATTTCCCACAGTTAAGGGAGAAGTGGACATTTTGCTTTTATTTTTTCATAGTATTTATATGACATATGATGATTTTCAGGGTAAACCATTACACAGGAATAGTACAGCCTAATAATGGAACAATTGTTTTCTGAAAAAATAAATAATAAAATCCTTAAATATTAACCAGTTATTTATGATTTTTCCTTAAGGTGTCGAGATGTCCCTAAATGACCCTACTTCAAATATAAAATATTTCATAACCGATGCGTGACTTTTGGACCGCTATCTATTCTATTAAAAGTTATATTTACAAATAGTGTAAGAACACGAGTTGCAAATAGTGTAGAGGAAATATTAACAGAAGTTATATGTGAATTGTCGTGCTCATTAAATAACATTTTTTAAGCTACTTAATGAGCAGTTTTAAGTCGAAATGTTCAGAATAAAAAGGATGAGCAAAATGGAGTCATTTATAAAATTCATCAATTAAAGGTTGCGGCCTTTTAGTTAGAACGATTGGAATGAATTAGTACGAAACGAAATTTTTAGGAGAATAAGAAATAAATGAATAAATAAATGAAACTTAAAAATAATGAGAATGAAGATTGAATAAAAAATAGAACAGATGAATGGTTTCTTGCAGCAAAACAGATAACAAACTTTAATACTATTAAAATTTGTTCCCGTCTGTCTGTCTGAAACTTCTCCTTAAAAACCGCTGAGAGTAGAAAATCGAACGAGGTACCATCCGATTTGAAATTTTTCAAGGAACACAATAAGACCAACTGCGTAATTGTATGACTATTACTAGCTGATACATTAATTAAAACGTTAATTAAATTTTTGAACTTTTTAAAATTAAGGAGTTATTTCTTTCCGTTGCCATTTTGAATACGTGTTACAACAAAGTTCTAACAATTGTTTTTATTCTAATTAATGACTTTTTATTTTTTTCTGTTGCCATTTTAAAAATATGTTTCAAATAAAATTCTAATTGATGTTTTTAGCAGGAATTTTTTTTTGGCTGCGATCCAAATATAAAAACAACTTTTTCGTTTAGAATTTTGCAATTAATTTTAAGGAAGAAAGCGACTTGGAAATAATTATTTTTGGTAAGAAATTTTAATTGTCATTTAGGGAAAGTGTCAAGTATGCGCTACTGGACTTTATTTCTGAGGAAGCATCTGCAAACAATTCGATTGCCTTTTTGATGCAGGAGAGCTTCACAGCGAGCCGCTTTAGCGGCGAATAGTTTGTTGAAATTTGCCTCGCTACTTTAAAGGCGGGCCTTGGCAGCGAGTAGTTTGTTTAAACTTTCTTCACTATTTCAAAAGCGCGAAGCGCCCCTGCAACGCAGGTCCACGCAGCTAGTTTTATATTAAAATTAGCTGAGTTATATTTCTACTACGCCTTATGTTAAAAAAGGTTCAATTAGTGTCGTCTAAGATGATCTGTTAAACCTTTCCTTGCCTGTAAAATATTCTACTATTATTATTGCGTTTTCCATGGGTTGGAAATTTTGTTCCATAAAACGTAGTTTTATTTTAAATAAATTTATTTCTGTTTGTTTTAGCTCTTATATCAACTATTTAATTGCAGCAATTAATGAAAGCTAACTATTTGGCAATTAAAATGCTATTGCGCACTTAACTCTCCTGGTACCAGGAGTACGCCAACACAATGATGACCTTCACAGATCAGCCCGAGCATATTTGAACTTGCCGCCAAGAAGGTTTAAACTGAAAAAGAAATTTTTACTCATTATCATTTATTAACCATTATTCATTTCACTGTTCTCAAATGCATGTTAGAGTCATTTACAAAGTAGATAACATCAGTCTTTTTAACTAATTTGCAACACTTTCTCCAATCGCGGCAACTTTTTAAAATAGCACTCTTTTCCAATTATGTGTTTCATTTTGTTTTGTCTTTAGCCCACTTTCCCGTTAAAATAAGAAAAAAGACGAAAAAAGCATTCAAAGTGGCTTAATGCATCATAAAAATATCGCCTAGTCCGAAAAAAAAAAGGAATAAGAAAGTAAAATAAATATCGAAAAATTAAAAATTGGAAAGTAGGGTTTTGAGATGGGGAGAAATGTGTGTCTGTCTGTCTGTCGGTCCGTCTGTCAGCCCCCCTCCCCAAATAACTCTAGAATGAACCATCCGATTTGAACAAACTTGTTTTTTGTTGGAAAGATCTCAGCGAGTACATCATTCCTGTATTTGACTTTTCGATTTGAACAATTTTTGCTGCAGCTTTGGTGCAGTTTTATTTTATTTTGCTTTTATAATAATAAAATGCTTATGGATAGAATAATTCAGGTTTACACGACCCACCGCGTCGGGTTAAATGTCCCACTATAAAAGCACTCACACAGTTCACTGGTCGAATTTTTTTCAGAGCTAGTTGTTTGCAAATCAATGTTTGTAGTTAACGTCCAGTATTTTTTTGCAGTTGTCTATAAGCCGTAAGTATAAAAGATATTAATGTAAGATCTCATTTTCTTAATTTAAAGTAAATTTTAATATTTGTTATGTCACTTATATAATTATTGTTTCATTTAGCTAGTTACTACCACTCCTCCTGACAATTTTTAAAATGCTATTTTGAATGGGGCATAGAATCCGGGTGGTGTGCGGTAAATTAACTAAATGTCAGGGTAAATCGTCTCAAAGTGACGATTTCGCTTTTGATAATAATTAATTAATTACAAAATAGTTGATTCCATTTCTTAATACTGATCGATTTAACACAGCATCTA
The DNA here is from genome assembly GCA_038373865.1 of Uloborus plumipes. Classification (NCBI taxonomy): domain Eukaryota; kingdom Metazoa; phylum Arthropoda; class Arachnida; order Araneae; family Uloboridae; genus Uloborus; species Uloborus plumipes. The sequence goes on along the minus strand of JAXGGA010003504.1, from coordinate 92,271 downwards.
AGACTACATTAAGAAAAGTATTAGCCTTTTTTTTTTTTTTCCTTTTTCATTAACACAACAGTTTTATAGGTGTTTCCTTCAAGGTGGTGCGTGGTACACCTACTTCCTATAGCTGCTATTTTACCTGAAACATAACAAAGATATTTCAAAAGTTTTCATCAGTTTATGGCCTTCGAGTTATATCGTCAAATAGAGTAGAGAGAAAGCTGCTGCTCGATGGGTACAGGCTCAAATCCCGGACAGGGCATAGATGTTATTGTTTAAAATAGTTTTTATTTCGCTCATATCCGTCTGGTTTGTAGTCTACCTAAATCTGTAGTTTCTCCTGTGGTCCAAAACAGTGCTTGGGTTGTTTTGCCAATTATAAGTGAACAAGATAATCGGATTTTTGAGTTACAACCGACGCATCATGACTTTTCAATAGGTGGCTGGTATACATGAACTTTGAAAAGCTTTGAAAATACATGAACTTTGAAAAAATTTAATAATTAATACACCATTGATTTTCTTTTGTAGTTGCCTTCACATTTGCCTTACATTTTGCTATTTCTCGCGCAAACAATAATAAGTCTGTGCAAGAATTTTTCGTTTTGTGATTGGCAACACTACTAGGTAGGGATTGGAAGGTAGAAATTGTAACATTTTTTGAACGGTGGATTCTCGTCACCAAGGCGAGTTTTTTTTCTGATTTAAAAATTATTATCTGCTAATTTTATCTGACTAAACCGCATCTTGGTGCATAACTTTCCAGCCTGAATAGTACTTTGACCAAAAAAAAAATACCCACATCAAAGAAATTCTAGAATTGAATAAATAGGCAAAAAATAAAAATAAAAAAATAAAAAATAAAATAAAATAAATAAAAAAAATAAACAGATAAAAACAAGTTAACTAAAAAATAATATTGAACCACTTACAAACACAGAAGCAAGATAAAGTTTCTTCGTAGTGCTATAAATTTATTTCACACCTCTGAATCCAGTAGATCCCTTATAGAGTGTCCAATTATCCCAAACCAACATACCACCATCAACACTATTACGATATTCGACTAGTTCGTTCAAAAGAAAATCTAACAAAAGGCTCGACATATTCGCATCAAAGAAATTTCCGACGCTAACAAATAGGAAGAAAAGTAATAAAAATAAACGAAGTTAAAAAAAATAGTATTAAACAACTGTAAACACAGAAACAAGCCAAACTTTCCTCTTAGTGCTTTAAATTCACTCCACACAATGTCTAAATGACCTCCAAAGCACCTTTTGTATCCCGCAGATCCCTCATGGACCGCCCAATTATCCCACACCAATAATACTTAATGGCCTAATTGTAAGAAGACGCGCTTCCAACACTACCATCACCATTTGACAATATTGCGGGGAAGAAAAAAGCGGAGCTATACAAACTCGTTTTGGCCGCAAGCAATAGGAGTAATTTCGCTTTTCAAACTACCTTCATTCATTGATCATTTTCGGGCATAAGAAGATAAAGCAAAAATCAAAATAAAACTTCGCAACAGCGTACAATCCATAAAAATCCCCAGAGCTTAATTTTTTCGTTAATGGTTCTGTCTAAACTTGGCGCATCATCTTTAGTCGTACGTGATTCACTACCGATGAGATTTGTATAATACTGGATAATAATTTTGGCCGGAATGGAAAAGATGATGTTCAAGAATTGGCGATTGATCTTCTAGAAAGTTGGCGATTTCAAGGAATAAAAACTGAGACCACTAAATCTCTCTATACTCTGGAATAATGGCACCCAATGTCAAAAGTATCAGAATTGCCGAAATTGATGGCAAAGCTTCTTAATTTTTTTCTTGCTCTCTCTCTAGCTCTTACACCCCTTGGCCAGCTACATTTTGAACACTTTTAGAGATGGTTGTATCATGCTACATTAAAAAATGAATATACAGTTGGAAAAGAGAAGCAGAGCACTCCAAATTTCCAGCATAGCTGGAACAAGATAACAGCAACAACAACAAGTGAAAAGCAAAACATGCATGAATTAAGTGGCAAATTCTATAAAGTGTGACTCAAAATTTACCTAACTCTCACATAATAAGTGACTAATTGGTACAAACTGGAATTCTAGCACAAAAGTCGACCGTTACTCGAAATCGTCACAGGATTTTTGACTAAAATTTTGGATTTCAAATATTAATATAATTACGTACAAAATGTAGATTCTATTAAAACTTTTGATGATAGAATTGCAGGTTTTAGAAATTATGTGCAGACATATAAATAGATAAGAGCTTTGCATTTCTAATACGTGAGAGGACACGGTATCATGCAATTCACTCTTTAGCATCTAGTCGGAACAAAGAATTAGGACATAACATCTTGTCTTTTCAACATTTGTAACCGAATTATCCTTTTAACTCACTCTAAAGTGATGCATTATACAGTTTATTTGATTATAAAGAGCCCATGTTTTAAAAAGGAAATGTATTTAACTTGAATGAGAATTATAAATATGATTACTTTAATAATAGTACTGAGTCTTTTAACATTCATGAAAGTGACATCATTTTCCCCAAGATAATGTATGCCGCAGCAAGTTGTATATATGCTAAATGTATTACGGCTATTGCAATTCGATTAGCATAAAGTGAAGGGATAATATCACGGCTGTAACAGTTTTCAATTTTGGGAAAATTACGTTCCGAGCATAAGCTATGGCAGTAATATAACAATCATAATAGTTTGTATTAGGCTTGGGGAAAGCCAGAATTATAGAAAGACCCTAATATTACACTCAGAATAGTTTGAACTTGCTTTTGGAGAAAGGGAAAATATGTTTATATTCTTGTGTTATGAGAACATTTGAAACATATTTTCAGATATTGTCTGGTAAAATTGTAAAATTTTACAAATATTACTATAAGCTTACATTTTATTTTTCTTTAGTTTGTGCATGCTCTGGAACGCGTGTAAAATAATGGTTGCAAGCAAGCTTTATATATTTTAGGGATTTCAAGAATATCCATTTAGACGAAAATCTTTGTGTGTTGTAACATCCAAATGAGTCATTATGATTGTGGCTTTTCAGAAGCATTTGCCCAAGTCGGTCGCCAGCGACATGGATATACTTAAGATTCATTAGTTTCATCTCAACATCAACTCTAAATTTTTATGTCCTTGCCTACTGCAACATACGAAAGGTTAAAGTAGATTTGATAAAGCATTGATATACTTTTTGCAAGAAATTCTGCTATTTCCCTACTTATGTTTAGTGGTACGGAGGTTTAACGTACTGCAGACATTTATTGGTGAATGAAGACAGTCGGTTTTAATCTGGTAGCATTTTTATATAACTCTTTAATACAGGTATGGCAGGTAATACAGTACATGTGGCACGCTCGTTGGAGCAGTAACTGAGGGGTGCAAAGACTTTTTTGAAAGCTTAAAAAAATTTAAGACATGCTTGATAAATAGTGCAGTATGCTTGAAAAATTGATTGTGTCATGCAAAGGTGTTTTTATCCCGATAGAGACACTCTTCGCTAAAAGGTTGGCCGCTTTAATCAATGAAATCACCAAGGAAGAGTAGAAATTTCAGCACTTTCTATGGAGAACCAAAAAGAAATGATAAAGTCTATACTGCACTGCAACGTTTCTTGACAGAAACATCGTGACGTTAGCCTATGAAAAACGAGCTAGATAAAACGTCACAGCCTATTTAGCGAATTAGAGGAGATCGCTGACTGCTTGTGAGCTCTTATTGGCTCCGCCCGTAGTGACGTTCAGCGTCAAGTTAAGTTGCTGTCTAGTGTAACACCCAACAACATTGCCGGACATAGGAAAACGAACTCTCTATCCTCCCTATGTTGTTACTACAATGTTTTTGACCATCTTTCCTTTAGCTGCTCCCTTTTTATTTCAGCATAACTATTTTAGATGTAGTAAACTCTGATTAAAAGTTCCTCATTTTGTGAACTACTTGATCAAGTGAATTACTTGACGGCAAGAAAGAGTTGAAATGTTATTATTTCTGTAGAGCGCAAGAAAGAGATGACATGCGCAACCCAAGTTTAGCATCCGCCAACATGTCAGTGGATCGGAAAATTAACTTACCTCTCCCTGTGCAGTTACACTGTAAAAAATGAATGTTGTTTTTAAAGTATAATGCAGCTAATTTTATAGTTAATAAACTGTAAAAATTGCTAATTTTGCAGTAATAAACTGTAAAATTTCTAATTCTACAATAATAGACTGTAAATTGCCGATTTTACAGTAATAAACTGTAAAATTGCTAATTTTACAGTTTATTACTGTGCATTTTACAGTTTTAAATTGGAACCTCCGCTGCCAGTTTTATATTGTTGTTTTTACAGCATAATACAGCTAATTTTATGGCAATAAACAGTAACATTGTGGTAATGAACTGTAAAACTGCTGCTTTACAGCAATAAACTGTAAAATTGTAAGTTTTGCCGTTTATTACTGTGCATCAGGGCCGTCATTTCAAGTTTTTCCAGGGGGGGGGGCAAAGGGTCCAAGCACAATGCAATTTCATCAGAAAACATAAAAAACCACGCCCACTTATATGTAAATAAATTGATTTCTCAAAGCCGGGGGGTGGGGGGCGCAATTGACCCCCCTAAATGATGGGCCTGCTGTGCATTTTAGTTTTAAAGTGGAACCTTTCTGGCAGCATTATACTGTAAAAACAACGTTTTATTTTTTGCAGTGTACCCCAATTTTTAAACAGCATTTCTTTTTACCCATTCGCTTTTTATCGAACCACAGTATTTCTGATTATTTTTCTCCTAATAAGCTATGTTTATAATTCTGTGTTTTCCAAGCTACTTTATTATAATTTGGTAGCATTTTCAGATAACGCTTTCATCAACAAAGGAGGCAAGAAAGAGCAGAAACAGCATTTCAAGATAACATTTTGTTCGACAAAATCAACGAGAAAGAGTGAAAATGTCATTACGAAAAGAGATGATTTATAGTTATAAATTTCACATTTGTGAATAACTTCATTATTATTTTGTAGTTATTTTAGCAAAGTCGGCCAGCAAGAGTAGAAGTAGCATTTTAATTTAAGATAACGTTTTCTTAGACAAACCGACAAGAAAAGTAAAATAAAGTGCTAGCTTTTATCAAAAAAAGCGTGGCAATGTCATTACCCAGGTAGCACAAAAAACGTTTTAACGTTTTATAAACGTTTTTTATCCGTTGTCACAACATTAATAACCATTTTACAACCTTTAAAAAACGAAGTGTGCTACTTGGGTACTTTCTGTACAGCACCAAAGTGAGATGACTTATGGTTAGAAATTGCATATTTGTGAACTACTTGATTATAATTCGGTTAGAGCCCATTTAGAGGACATGCTGCATCTAAACCGGGTTTATTTCTTGCTGCTTCCTTTTTCTTATAGCATAGTATTTTCATTCTTTTTTTCTATTAAAAAAACTGGTTAAAATTTCTCGTTTTGTAAACTACTTGATCATGATTTGGTAGCATTTTCAGATGAAACTTTAATCAAAAAAATTGGCAAGAAAAGGTAGAAATGTCATTACTTTTTGAAGAGAACCAAGCTTGTGCAACTCAAGTTTCACACCGGCCAGCATCCTCGCACATCGGAAAACGAACTCGTCTCCCCCTGCGCTACTACTACAATTTTTAAATCGTGGTTTTTCTTATAAGTTCCTTTTTTATAACATAGTATTCTCATTTTTTTGTTCCTTCAAAAAACTGTGGTTGAACATTTCTCGTTTTTCGTTTTGGAAACTACTTAATTATAAAGCAGTGAGTAACCGCCCCTAAGCAAGGGCTAACGCAGAAACATGCAAAACACCACCAACTCGGCTATTTCGATCCATGGACTGCAGTTTCGAGTTTATTATGCTCTCATCAGCATGGAATACGAAAGTAGTCGAGTTGGAGGCGAAAATCCTCTTATAAAGAAAATCCTCTTTATAAATCCTCTTTATAAGAGGATTTTTGGCCTCCAACTCGACTACTTTCGTATTCCATGATGATGAGAGCATAATAAGCTCGAAACTGCAGTCCATGGATCGAAATAGCCGAGTTGGCGGTGTATTGCATATTTAATTATAATTCGGTAGCATTTTCTAATAACGCTTTAATCCACAAAACGGGCAAGAAGTAAAAATATCGTTACTTTCTGTAGAGCACCGCACTTGCGCAACCCAGGTTCAACACCCGCCAATATCCCCGCACATCGAAAAAAGACTCGCCTCCTCGCTGTGCTGCTACCACAATTTTCAAACCGTTGGGTTTATTCTTGCTAGTCCTTTTTTATTTTAACATAATATTTTCATTTTTTTTGTTCATTAAAAATCAATGGTTTAAAATTTTTCACTTGAGCATGGTTCGGTAGCATTTTCAGATAATCAACAAAATCGACCAGAAAAAGTAGAAATGTCATTACTTTCTGTTGGGCACTACACTTGCGCAACCCAGGTTTAACACCCGCCAACATCCTCTCACATCGGAAACCGAACTCGCCCCCCCCCCTTCCACGCTGCTACCACAATTTTTAAACCTTCTTTCTTATTACTGCGTCCTTTTCATATTAGCTGAAGCTATTTGCAATTTAATCAATTGTGGTTAAAAAGTTAGCACTTTATGAACTTCTCGATTCTAATTTGTACTTGTTCAGATAAATCTTTCAGCAGCAAAGTCGGCAAGAAAGAGCAGAAACGTCATTACTTTCTGTAGATCACCAAAAAAAGAGATGACTTGCGCAACCCAAGTTTAACACCCGCCAACATCCCCGCGCATCGGAAAACGAACTCGCCTCCCCCCGTGCTGTGCTACCACAGTTTTTAAACCGCCTTTCTTCTTGCTGCTCCCTTTTTGTCTTGCTTTGTTTTTTTCTTGCTTCTTCATCTTGTGGTTCAATGAAGCTGCGTGTGTTCGGGCGTATATCCAGTAGCCAGGCCATTATCCCTTAGACAGGTGATTACTGCGGCCGCCAGGTGAAAAGGCACTTTCCGACGCCGACTGCTTTGTCAATTAACATTCCACTGATCGCAATCTTCCACCGAGAGTTTCTCCCCAGCAGATAAACGGGAGCTGAACCATCGATTAAAGAGTGGAGATTCGTGACAAATCAAGAGCCTCATGTATACGAGGATCGAAGGGAAGAGAATGGGATGAAAAAAAAAAAAAAAAGAAAAGTAAAGGGAGACGAGTCAAATTAATATTCGTAAAATTAGGAGGTAGGGTTGCCCTTTGATAACCACTATGGTCGTACCTTGGGCAATTATGAATTTTGGGGTTTTCTTTCTTTTTGCAGCCAATATTTTCTTAAAGGCACGTAAAGTGACAATGAACAAGTTTGATAGAAACGCATAAATATAGTTTCCATTGATTGTTTAATTCGGCTCAAGACACGTGCTTATGTTCCGTGCTTTGATTAGTAATGGAAATCTAGCTCCCGCTGCGTTTTTGGTATAAAATAATAATTAAAAAAGGTAAAGGGAGATGATCAAATTAATATTCGTAAAATTAGGAAGTAGGGTTGCCCTTTGATTGCCACTATGGCCGTACTTCCGGCAGTTATGAAATTTGGGCCATTTTTTGTTTCAATATTTTCGTAAAGGCACGTAAAATGCCAATAAACAAGTTCGATTGAAACGGATTAATTTGGATCCATTGGATTGTTTAATTCTGCTCAAGCCACAAGCTTATGCCCTGTTGTTTAGGGAAAGTTAGCTTGCGCTGTTGGTATCGAAAAAAAAAATAAAATAAAAGGAGACGAGTCAAATTAGTATTCATAACACTAGGAGGTAGGTTTAGGAGGTTGCATTTAATAACTACTATGGTCGTACCTCAGGCAATTATAAAATTTGGGGCTTTTTTTAAAATCAATATTTAAGTAAAAGCACGTAAAATGCCAATCAACAAGTTTGACTGAAACGCATTAATTTGGATTCATTGAATTGTTTAATTCTGCTCAAGCCACATGTTTATGCCCTATTGTTTCGATAAGCTGTGGAAAGTTAGTTCTTATTGTGTAGCTGGTATGGAATTAAAAAACAAGTAAAGGGAGACGAGTCAAATTAATGTTCGTTAAAATAGGAGGTTGGGCTGCCCTTTGATAACCACTGTGGTCGCACTTTGGGATATTATAAAATTTGGGGCTTTTTTCGGTCAATATTTTCGCAAAAGGCACGTAAAATGCCAATAAACAAGTTTGACTGAAACGCATTGATTTGAATTCATTAGATTGTTTGATTCAGCTAAAGTCATACGCTTATGCCCTGTTGTTTTGGTTGGTTGTGGAGAACTAGCTTGCGTTTTTGGTGTGGGAAAAAAAAGTAAAGAAAGACTAGTCAAATTAATATTCATAAAATTAGGAGGTAGGATTACGGGGCTGCCATTGACAACCACTATGGTCGCACCTCGGGCAATAATAAAAGTTTGGGCTTCTTTTTTTTTGGTCAATATTTTGTTAAAGGCACGTAAAATGACGATAAAAAGTTTGAAACAAAAAACCTTGGTCAAACCCTTGGTTAAAAACCCTAAAGAAAAAGCAAGAGTTTAATATTGACAGCAGATAGTTTTTTATCTATTTCTTGTTTATAATTTCTTTTGCGCTGATTTGCTTTATCACGTGAAGACAGCAAAAATCCTATTGAGTTTTACTGCTTAATTTAGGCTTTTCTCGTTTTTGAACCGAGTGAAGAAAATCTTCTAAAAAGGTATTAAATTGAAATCGAGAGGATCCTATAATTATTTCGCGTAAAAAGAGCTATTTTATGACCTTTGGTCCTGTAGTTAAAATTTGAATAGTTCGGTCTTTTTTAGTTTTCTGCCATATATGGCCGAAATTCGACGCAAATTGGATTTGTATAAGAAACATAAACACACACATATTCTTTGCTTTATTTATATGAACTTTTTTGATGAATCTGATAGCCTTACATTTTTGTCCTTATAATCCAATTTCAAGAAATTCCTCAGAAGTTTAACGTTTCTTTTTGCGATAGTTCAGTTCAACAATGCATACTACCTATTTATTTTAACAGATTTTAATATGAATAACTCTACAGTTCCTTCTTTATGAGGTTTTTTTGATCTTTGCCTCTCCTTCACTGTCCTTCTGCAATCAAACATTCCACCTCTTCTTTTATACCTAAGAAGCGGTAAATGATGTCAAACAACGATGAATGTGCCATACTGACATGGTGCAAGACTTGCATCTTCATTTGAACTTTTAATGTATATGTTTTTCACCAGAAAGAATGACTGATTGTATCCCTAGCAGCATCATCTCATCGGCCGATGATCGGCCATTCATCGAAACCCGATGAAATTCTCATCGGCCGATGATCCAATATGTTTCATCGGCCGAGCAGAAACCGAGCAGCAAAATCCGATAAGAATACGATGAGATTTGGAGCAATTTACGAGCAGAACAGTCCCGTGCCGAGGAATTTCATCGAGAAACTTGATCGGAAGGATATCGTTTTCCGATGGAATATAGCTCATCTTATTTTCATCGGGAAAGTTGATCGGAAGGATATCGCTTTCCGATGAAAAGTAGCTCATCGAAAACCGTGCTCGGATACTTTTCGGAACGATGTCATCGTGCGTTATAGGACCAGTTTACGAGGAGTTTGTTGATCGGCCGAGGAAAATCCGATGAGTTGATGCTACTTGGGATATCATCAAAATAGAAAAATCTGTTGTGAACGAATTAGAAAATAGACTACTTCCCTGAAATAAATTAGTTTTTAGAATTTGTGTATGCTTCATTCATACGCATGATTAGAATGTGAAAGAAATTTTATTGATAAACACATTCGAAACAACATATTATTTAAAGTTGAAAAAGTTCTTAACTGGTGAGGCGTGAAGTTGCCGTTTTCACCTACAGCCAAAAAGTTTCCCCACACTTTTAAACAGGGGTGCCCGGGGATTCCCTAAGTGCGTATTTCCGTAAGAAAAGGTGTTCCTCCCTCTACTGAACATAAAATTTTTAGAGGAAGAAAAATGGTTTAATTTATCCAACAAGCATAATAGGTACTGTAAAAACACTTATTTTTCAAGATCTTCATGTTTGCGAAAATGTAAATATCGGTGATTTCGCCAGCTTAAATTTTCGAAAAATTGTTAGAATAAAAATGAACTAATAATATTTTGTCAGGTGTAAATTTTCGTCATTACGAAGGGCTCACAAAAATTGCGAAAGTTGAAGCCTTTAAAAAAAAAAAAAAAAAAAAAAAAAAAAAAAAGTGCGCTTTTATAGTGTACTAGCTGCACCCGCACGGCTGTGCTCGAGTATACAGTTGAAAAAAGAACTCTTATCACAACTTGTGATTCCGAAAAACATAAATTGAATTCAAAACGCCAATTTTTTTTTTTTTAGTTTTTAATCTGGCTTGGCTTAATTAGAAAACGCAATTTCATTTTCAGTCCAAGAGCAAAACTGATGTCATCAACTTCTGTAAAGCTCAAATCCTCTTCGCTAAAAAGTAAGGAGGGACGAAAATCGTAAAACCCCCTTTAAAGCCTGATAGGCGAATTCCAAACGAACGAGAAAAAAAAAAAAAAAAGCTCTCTATCCCGATCGCTTGGAAATGAATGGTGCTCAAATATTAATAAATACTTGTCAGGGCCAAATCTTCATTCAAAAGGCACTTTGTGAGTACGAAGAACACAAGGGAAAATTACGTTTCGAAGTTGATTTAGGAAAGCATTATTTATTCTCCTTCTTCTCCTTCCTCGGGTGTATAGATTACGTGTTCAAAGTTGTAGTTGGTAATTTCATTTTTTTTTGTGCTTTTGTTGCTCCAGTAATTTTTTTCTTCTTCTTAGACTAATATAAGCAATCACTCAAATAAATTTCTCCGAATTTAATTTTGGTGTTTATTTTTTAAGTCACGGTTGTGATGCTAACTATTGATTTCGGATTTATCAGTGGCTGGTATCGATTGTAAAGAAATAGGTTTTTGATGTTGTTCGTTTTGTGTTGAAGTTGTGGAAACGTAAAGAGGAATGTTCATCCTCAAATTATATGTTCTCTTCTAATTTGATGTCTAATTTTCTTTTTAATTTTTTAAGTTTAGATTTTACTTATAAATAGAAAAAGTACAGAACTGAGCAAACGTACTTCAATTTTTCAAATTGTTAGGTTTTTTTTCAGTACATTTCAACGTTAGTGAGTTTTCTACTACGATCACTTTAAAGACATTTTGCTTAATGTTTAATTTTGGGACATTCAAGTTCAAGTACAGAATTACGAAAATAAATGAATAAGTAAATAAAATAAACAAAAAAAAAAAAGAAACAAACAAATAAATAAATAAATAAATAAATAAAAAATAAAAAACTCCTAGCATATATTTTCTTTTGAGTAAAAATTAAACACATCACCTTGCATTTTTTTCTCTTTACTTTTTTTCCGTAGCCAAAACTAAAAATAAAAGACATTTTAATATTAGAACGAAAATAAAAACAAATAAATAATTTTAATAAAAGACCACTTAAATAAATAACTTTCATCAGAAATAAAATTGCTTGCAGCTATTTCTTTCGGGTAAAACATAAAGTACTTCAAACACCTTTTTATCTTTAATTTCCAAAAAAAAAAAAAAAAAGAGAATGAATTTAGAAAAGATTTAGACTGAAAAAAAAGTGAGCAATCATGTTTTTACCATAAAAATATTTGCGCTTTGAGTTCCCTTCATTTTGATTGAACCAATCAACTTCCCATTTTGGTTTAGGTTAAGTTTGTGAGAGGTAGTGGTTCGATTTTTATTTGAGATTAAAAAAAAAAAAAAAAACTTTCAAACCTTTTCTGCTGATTCCGTAAAATAACCCCTCTGAATCCAAATATGCCTACCGGTTTTATCCCATCACCAAATCCTTTATGGAAATAGTGGCCCCCATAATTTCATAGCCATAATTTTTAATCGGAGAGAAAGTGAGCAATATATTAATTGCTAACATTCTTCTTAGGGGCTAAATAAGTCAAAAGTTCATGTAGGCACGAAGATTTGCAATTTCTAGTAAGTTAGGATGGGGGGATGTACCACCATACAATGATTTAAAATTCATGAAAAACGATCTTTTTTCATGGATTATCATTGAATTTTTTACCTACTTTTTTTCGTAAAACCAGTGTATCGGCCTGAATCATATGAGCCCCACATCCGAAACAAATATTCCTGTCGGAAAAAAAAAAAGTCTTCGCAACATCGCATGTTTACATGAGTCAAATTACTGATCTTCAGTAAAGAGCTGCTTCTTTCATTATTTATATATATTCGACATATTCACAGACATAATTAATATTAAAAATGAAATTAAGTATTCTTATAATATAACATTAATGTGTATTAATATTTCTAGGAATTCACCGCCCTTTTTATTTTTCTCGTCTTGATTTTAAATTCCTTAATCAATTATGATAAAGTAAAAAGTATTTTCAAAATTTTTATAAAGGAAGAATGTAAGCAGGGACGTCATTTCAAGTTTTTCCAGGGGGGGGGGGGGCGAAGGGTGAAAACTCAATGCAATTTCATCTGAAATCAGCAAAAACCACGCCCACTTGTATGTAAATACATTGATTTCTCAAAGTCGGGGGGGGGGGCAATGGACCCCCCTGCCCCCCCCTAAATGACGGGCCTGACGAGAGAGTAATATTCTGGCAATTAAATTAATTCATAGTTTATTTATTTGATAAGAAATATAATTGAAGCACTTTTTAAGGAGTTTCAAAAGGTATTTAATGATTTTCAAAGACTCTAGAATAGGCAATTGGGGGGGCAATTGACCCCCCCCCCCGAAATGACGGGCCTGAATGTAAGCGTCTTCTGATTTTCTAGAAAACAGAAAGAACATTTTCAAAAATAAGAACATATTAGAAGTAGTAGTATGAAATTTATATATTATCCTTTGTCAGCGAGAGAATGAGTAGAGAAGAAAAATTAGAAAAAAATGTTTCGGTTTTTTGTTTAGTAGTAACGAAAGTATCCAGACAAATCAGTTTTCTGTGAATCAGGGTTATCCAAAGACCGTAAATTCATTTTCCTGAAACCATCAACCATTCAACTCAAGATAAGTAGGTATTCAAACACTCATACTTCTTTATATCTTCTAAAAATAAGACGGAATTCTCAAAAATATGAAAGTATCAGATAATTACCTAAGTATCTAGACTAATCTGTTTAATGTGTAGATGGGTTACCTAAAGATCGCAGATTCATTTTATTGTTACGGCAAACAACTGAAGTCGCATTTACGAAATTTTTACTATGGAATTAATGGGTGCGTTTTCTGGTCTTCTATAAATAAGAAAGAATTTTTTTAACAAATGTAAAAACAAGAGAAGCAGTTGGAGGAAATTAATATGCTAGTCTTTGTTTGCTAAAAAGAAAGAAAATTGCATTTTGATTTCTCTTTCTAGCAAAAATACAAAAGTATCTAGGCAAAACTTTGTGTGCATAAGTTTTATTTGAAGATTTTAAATTCATCGTTGAGAAGTGAATACAAATTAAATAAGATAACGGAAGCAATGGAAGCGTTTTCTGGCACTCTGGACAAAAAAAAAAAAAAAAAAAAAAAAAAAAAAAAAAAAAAAAAAAAAAAAGCGTAAACTTAATCTGCTATCCTTTTCCTGAGCTAAAGAAAAAAAGAGAAGACAATTTTTTGTTTTCATTTCAAGTAATTAGGAAAGTATCTAGACATAGCTATTGCCTGTATAGAAGGATAGTTTGAAAATTTTAAATTCGTTGTTTAGTTATGAAGAAATGAGGAAGTATTTCCAAAATTTTTATAACGGAAAAATGGAAGCTTTTCACGATCTTCTGGAACAGAGGTTCCCAAAGTCCGGGCCTCCACGGACCCTCTTCTGAAGATTACTCACCTTGCGGACCTCTTCTCCCTACCCCGAGAAAAAAAATAAAAACATTACTACGCTTTTTTTTATTTTTAATTTATTTATTCATCGATCTCAAGAGTTTTTAGATCTCTTGTCTACTTAAGTACTTAACATCATAATTTTCAGATATCTACGTAAAAATCTTTTCGAAACTCAATTGTCAAGTATGTGTTAATATCGAAAGTTCTGTGTGTGTGTGGGGGGGGGGGGGGCTCTGCGCCCTGTGTGTACGTAAACAAGAACTTTTGCGTTCTCCAAGAATGTGTTTTGAATGAAAATATTGTTACTTGTGTTTTAATTTCAACTCCTTTTTACGTTTCAGCAGAATAACACCGTGGACCCCCCAGGGGTCCACTAAACACACTTTGGGAAACTCTGTTCTGCCGTGCTAAGCGCAAAAGTGGTATCTGCAGTCGAACTCAAACTGAAATATTACTCTTTAAAGTTTTTGGCGTCGATGTATTTGATTCAGATGATACTTTTTTAGAATTTTTGAAAAATATTTTCCGCTCTCAAATGAACATAAAACATTGTATTTAGATAAAATATGCCACAAAGAACCCCCTGATGAAAATAACTCAATTTTATTAAAAAGTGCAGATACCCCAAGTAGCATCAACCCACCGGATTTGCTAGGCCGATCATCCAACTCCTTGTAATCTGATCCCGTAACGCATGATGACATCTTTCCGATCAGTATCCGAGCACGATTTTCAATGAGCTACTTTTCATCAAAAAGCGATATCCTTCCGATCAACTTTCCTGATGAAAATAAGCCGAGCATCCAAAATTCATCCTAAATTCATCGGCACGGGACTGCACTGCTCGTAAATTGCTTCAAATCTCATAGTATTTCGAGCAAAATTCATCGGATTTTGCTGCTCGAAGTCTGTTTGGCCTAGACATATTGGAGCAATTCCCAATGAGAACTCATCGAATCTGATCATCGGCCGTTTAGAATTTCATCGGGTTTCGATGAATGGTCGATCATCGGCAGATGAGATTATGCTGCTAGGGACGACTTTTGTGCTTGAAAATGAAATTAATGTGCTGTCATCTGCCAGCAAGAGAGGGTCAAGCGAAAAAAATATTTAGGTTCTCCTTTCTAGGAATTACGAAAGTATCCCGACATAAATGCTTCATCTACATAAGCGTTACCTAAAGATAGCAAATTCATTTTCTCAAAACTGTCAACCATTCAATGCAAGAGAGAAACAGGTATTCTTAAAATCATGTCTTTCTTTCAAGCCTGAGAAGTACCGGCCGGTAATCTCAGCACCATTAACACCGTATCATGAATCAAAGACAATGGAAGGTACATTATTGCTGCATAAAAATCCTCAAGTGGACTGCAAGATACCAAGGAAGCAATGGATGCATTTTCTGGTCTTTTAGAAGTTAGAATAGAATGTTAAAAAATGTAATAATACCAGAAATAATAATTGATATGCAAATAATAGGGTATCTTTTGACCACTTAAAAGGTAAAGATAGAGAAAAAAGAAAACATTTTTTTCCCTTAAAACTGACAACCATTCAATGCAAGAGAAATAGGTATTCATAAACTCATTTATTTCTTCCAAGCCCATGAAGCACCAACAGTCAATCTCAGCATCAACAACACTGTACCATCAATCAAGGACGATGGAAGGTAAGTTATCGCTGAGTAAAAAAACACCAAGAGGGCTCCGAGATACTAGTATAACACAACCAATGGATGTATTTGCTGGTCTTCTAGAAATTAGAACGGAAGTTGCAAAAATATAACGGCACCAGAAGCAGTGGTATGAAAATTATATGGTATATTTTGCCTGTTTAAAATTAAAAGCAAGAGAAAAGTAAAATACCATTTTGGTTTTCGTTTCAGTAAATTAAAATTTTCAGACAAATCTGTTTTCTGTGCATGTGGGTTACCTAAATATTGTAGATACATTTTAGTTACGGGAAAGAATAAATAAGTAAGCATTTCCGAAATTGTTATTGTGCGGAAGCAATGGAATTTTCTAGAAAATCAAACGAAGTTTTCAAAAATGCAAAAGTAACAGAAGTAAATGCATGAAATTAATATGCTGACCTGTCCCTGCTTGAAAAAAAAAAGAATAGAAAGGCATTTCGGTTTTATTTTCTAGCAATTACCAAAGTATCCATACAAATCTGTTTCCTGTGCATACGGGATATCTAAAGACTGCAGATTCATTTTCTCAAAACTGTCAACCATTCAATGCAAGAGAAACAGGTATTCATAAACTCATATCTTTCTTCCAAGCCTACGAAGCACCGACAGGTAATCTCAGCATCAACAACACCGCATCATCAATCAAGGACAACGGAAGGTAAGTTATCGCTGTGCAAAAAAATCATCAAGTGGGCTGCGAGATACTATATTCTTCGGCATATTCCCCTCTCTCTTTTTTATTTGCAATTAACATTCAGTCGCTGCCAAACATTTTATCTGAGGTCAAGAGTGATTTTGTAGTCCAGCCTTTTCAATTCATTTCTAGATTATAAATAAGGTAGAAGTTACTGGATGTGGGCTGGCTGTTATCGAAAAAATGTCTTTGGAGACACATAATATATTAGGACCGCTCGCTGTGCTGAATTGATAGTTGATACTGTAGCAACTTCAGCCCTTTATTCGATTATAATTTATTGGATTATATTAATCTTAGATTGGCTTTCGGGAAGCGGCTCGTATATGATTGCATATTGAGCAGTGGAAGTTTTAAATGATTGTTGTTAAAAGGTCTTACATAGGCTCGAGGGAATATTTGTACCGGCCTTTAAAATTGCACCTTTATTTGTAAGATCATAGACACTCTAGAGCGCAATGAAAGAGCATTATTATTAAAGAGAGAGGGAAAGAGGAAAAGGAGAGACAGTTAAAAGAGACAGCTAAGGAGAATTATACTGTTGGTTACAGTTTCAAAAAGGAAAGAAATTCACGCAACTACAATGAAGTGCTGACTATTCACAGAATGGGGTGGCACGATAATCACGGAAAAACGAATACTGCGGATAATATATAAAAAACGTGTGCATATAATAGCTAAAAAATCAATAACTCTCACAGGTACATTTAAAGTATAGTCAAAAACAATAACAAAGAATGTAAAAAATATATGAAGAAGGTGAAAACGAACATTAAGGCAGTCATACATAGAAAAAAGTATATTAGCTCATGCTTTAAACTTGTGCGAAGAAAGCCGGTTAGTTGTTTTTGTTTTTTCATTTTAAAACTTTTCTTTTTCATTTGTGATTTTAGTTTTTGCAATAGTATTTTTCCGCAAAGTGATGTATTTTATTATGATCCTCAAAATATTCAATAAGTCCGTCGACCTGAGGGAGAGTTGCTTTTCGGCTGAATGGGTGCAAACTAAGTTTAAATGGGTGCATTTTTCTACATCAATAAATCATCAATGTGAAAAAAAAAAAGTTTAAAAGACCCGTGGAAAATTCGCTTCGCGGGAAATACGACCGTGGATAATCGGAAATTTAATGTATTGTTTAAAAATCTATATTTAGGTCAAGCACATGAACACGCTCAAAAATCCTGCAAAATTTCGTTCCAACAGCAATGTAGATGCAACAACTGAAAGATGCAAAATCGCTCCCAAACAATCTGAGTTTATTACAGGAATACAATACAATAATTTAATTTATTTTTGTTTTTGAGAAAGGTTTTAAGCAGTTTTTCAAAGTTGCGGATTGTAGCTGTTATATACGCAGTGCAACGACAATGCAACGTAGCGCGCTCACATAATATACAGCTGCTGGTCCCAGCTCTAACTTGTCATTTGGATAAGACAGGGGGTCGATTGTTCCACCCTCTGATTTCAAAACTACAATGCACTGGTGCATTGTCGCCCGTATTTTATTTATCTTTTCAAAAAAAAAAAAATGCATTCCGCGTATACTCCCCTCCCCCTCAAAAGGCTTTGAAATGACTATCCTGTCGCAACTTTTAGAAAACGTTGGCATACGTTTTTGACACGTTTCACTCCAGCTTATTACTCTGATTGGCGTAAATTTAGCTCAAATTTTGTTCAGAACACAGTTTGGAGAAGTGCCTCTCAAAACAATTTTTTAGCAAATCTACTTTACTTTCTTTAACGCCAATTTTAAGGAACTGAGGTACATTTGCTGCTTTGTGGCGACTATTTTCAACAAAAATATAGAAGTTTTACTAGCATAGCCTTCATAATGCTTCTAGGTTAGGTTTACCCCAACTATAGGTCTTAAATTGATATTACTTTAACTTCCAAAGATATTGCTTCAAAACCGCGAGTTAGCATTTTTTCGCAAGTTTCGTAGAAAAAATATATTTGCGCATTTGTAGTAAACGAAAGACAGGATTTTTCTGCTTATGAGGCATATATTTGGAGCTTCCAAGTTACACAGCACTCGAATTATAACCTGTTAAAAGTACACAATTCGAAGTACAATTTTAGGTACAATTCGAAACACTTTACATCAATTCTATATCAGATTATGGCATAATGCAATTAGAAAATCAAGAACCTTAAGGAGAAAATTATTTTTAAATCATTACCAGTACTGATTTAGTAAGGAATGGGCACTATAAAGACATGGAAACAATGACGCACGATGCATATATCGCGTGTGCGATACACGATAAAGTGATACAGCGATTCTCGATTAGGATACCCTCATCGTCCCAACAGATGTAAAAGCAGCAAAACTTTTTGAGATCTTTGGCTAACATTCCTGATCTAATGAGGAGATGAAAATGTTAGTCCATTGCATAAATATTTAATTTAATTGGTAACCGCATTATCACTGCAAAGTGAGCGAATAATTGAAGAAAGTTTGTTTGGGTCGGTCGGCAGGTTTGAAAACCTTATGAGCGTACAAACTTTGAACATGCTCCATTTTATGCTGAAAATTCCAAGGTTTGGAATAGTACAAAATTTAAAAATATATATGGAATATTTCTTCACCATTTTATCAAATTTGTGGGAAATTAGCATAAATTGAATCGTAAAAGAACAAAATCTAATTTAAAAAAAAAATGCTTCGAAGTGCACATTTACATACTATGAACTAACTTGGTGCCAAATTTCATGAAATAGACCGAACGGTTCTGGCCTTACACGCGTCGCAAACAGATAGACAAACATCCTCACCTTCAGCTTCTCTATTAGTTGAGACGGAATATAGGTTTAAAATTTTCGATAGATTGCACTCAAAATCAAGTACAGGTAAAAAATACAGAGTAAGTATTACCTATGCTCTCTGAAAATATTTTACTTTTTGTCTTTATTTTTCATTTGTTTTTGAAATTTACTACTGCACTTTGCTTTGCATTTGTATGCTTGCTAGGTAAAAAAAAAAATAATAAAGTGTTTCGTTTCAGTATTATTATATTAATATTAATTTTTCTAACAACTTCCTGCTAATTTACGATAAAACAGATTTATTGATGTCTTGGTTTCCACTTTTGAAAATGAACAAGTAAGATGATTTGAAGTTGACGTAGCAAAATCGATGTTGTGGTCTGTTAGAAAGAACGCTTGTTTAGTTCTTGGCGAATTTCTAGTTATTAGTTCCGTTTTTAAAATTCATGACGTATATAATGTTTTGTATCAAAATCAATTCGGCAAAATATAGCTTACCATATTAAATTGTAAGCTGTACACAGGAAAAAAAAGTCGACTGAAGTTCCTGAGGAATAAATTCTAAAACAATTTGGCAAAATATAGCTTAAAATATTAAACTGTGAGCTGCAAACTGGGAAAAAAGTCGGCTCAAGTTCCTGAGGAATAAATTCTAAAACAATTTGGCAAAATATAGCTTAACATATTAAATTGTGAGCTGTTAACTGGGAAAAAACTCGGCTCAAGTTCCTGAGGAATGAATTCTGTCACTGGTTTTATAAATCTTATTCAATTTCGCAATCAATCACTTAACGCATCAGTTATTTAAATTCAACTTTATGTCTTCATTATAAAAAACAGACATGTGTTTCATTGGTGTTTTGATTGTAAAACATCTTGATTTAAGTGATCAATTTCGAATGCTGCCTTTTTTGATTGATACAACTGTCAGTTGCGCGTATGCTGTTTCTGAATCAACACTTATCTTATTTTAAATTTAATTAATTTTCTTCATTTTAATTAGTTGAACTAATTTTTTAATTGATCACCTCTTAATTGCAGCTCAAATGTAATGTAATTCTGTGTTTCGAATTTAATGAATTTAATTGTATTAGATGATAGTACTTAACAAAATGTTGCCATTGGGATAATATAATTGATTGCTTTTTAAAACAACTTTTAAACTTTGCTTTGTCCTGAATAAAACATCCTTTAAAACTGAAAGGTGACTTTGGTGTTAGGTCATGCTATTGTTGTGATACAGAAATAAAAGAAGAAAAATAGGACGTAATGAGAAAAAAATCATTAAATTTTGTTTCGTCTAATTAGAAATAAGCGCATTAGTGATACAACCTTGCATGTTAATTTGGCCATGCATGGTAATTCAGTGTTGAAAGTTTCATGAATAAAGAACGATTTCTTTAAAGACATTTCACCGGCGTTTCATCAGGGCTGTGCAGTTGGGAGAAAAATTACCAACTCTAATTCAGACTAGTTTAATTTTAAAGCTCTAACTCCGACTCTTTTATCCCAAAATCAGTCTGATTCTGACACTAACTCTTAGCCTCAGACTCCGAATCCTTTAACTCAAGATCAATGGTACTCCGACTCCTTCTCCGCAATCGTAGAAGAGTTCTAGACAGAGAGGGAAAATGATGGGCAATTGGATAAAGGTGATATGTGAGAATTCTTAAAACACTTACTTTTTACCATGGATGAAGGTGAAAATTGTAATAATTTTTTTTAAAGCTTTTTCTAGAAATTAAAAAAAAAAAGTTACATATTACCTTTATTCACTTGCCCCTTTAATTGTGTGTGAGTTAGCACAATTGAACACACACAAGTTTGAATTTGTGTAAATCGGCGAAATTCAAATGTCACATATCACCTTTATCCACTTGCCCATTCAATTTTAAAACCGCTGACTCCGACTCCTTTACCCCAAAAACAGTCGAATCCTGACAGTGACTCTTATCCTCAGACTCCGACTCCTTTAACTCAAAATCAACCTGACTCCGACTCCTATTCCGCAGCCGTGGCAGAGTTCCAAACTCAATGGGAAAATTACTGAATCGTCTTCTTGGAATTTTAAAACCTCTTACTCCGGCTCTTTTATCCCAAAAAACAGTCTAAATCCGACACTGACTCTTCGCCTTAGACTCCAACTTCTTTAAATCAAAATCAACCTGACTCCGACTCCTATTCCGCAGCCATGGCAGAGTTCCAAACTCAAAGGGAAAAATACCTGACGCGTATTCTTGAAATTTTAAAACCCCTTACTCGAACTCATCCAACACATTCCAAAAAGAAATGTAGGGGAATGAGGAGCAAAGTGAAATAGTAAAATATTTTCACAGTTTGCAGCGTCACATATCTAACAATATTTTAACTAAGTTCCTAGTCATACAGTTGATTCCTGTCAAAAAATAAGTAGATCCAAAGATCAACGAAAAAATTATACAAGACGTTTTCAAAATTTGATACCTTTATTGCAATATTCGTGACTTTTCAAAAATATTTCTTGTTATTATAAAATGATAAAATTTTTGTAATTATCATTTAAACTACCAATTGAAATCTACTGATGTTCAGTGCAGTCCTTATTTGTTTATATTAGGCATTTTTTGATTTTAAATGTTCAATGTAATTTGCCAAGTGCACTCGGAGCAAAGTGAATGGGGGCAAAGTGAAATAGTTCATTTCGTTTACTTATTCATTCATTTATACGTACGTATTCACGTACGTATTTCTTCATTTGTCACTTTATTTACATGTTTTTACTTAATTATTTACTTATTTACTCATTCATTAACTCATTTTCTTATTAATTCTGTTTCATTCACTCATTTATTTTCTCTCACGTATTAGTTATTGATTTATCTATTTATTTACTTAATAGATTACTTTTAATTAATAGTTATTTTTTTCGTTTATTTACTCATTTATTTGATGAAAATTACTGTTAATCTTTGAATAGAATATTTTTCATAACAAAAATATTCTGTTTTTCATTTTGCCCCATGATTTTTTAAAGTGAAAATTTTCTACATTTTTTTGAAAGTACAAAATTACTCCCAAAGATAAAAAATAATATTTTAACGAAAGTTGTAACACGAAATACATTATTCCTTCTATATGTACACTGATTTTTAAAACAAATTTCCAATTCGTTAATTTTGAAACATTTAAGTCATCTTAACTATTTCACTTGCCCCACATTCTCCTACTTAGTTTTAAAATGTAAACAAACCTACCCATGAAACGGTAAAAAAAAGAAAAGCATAGTGACGCATATGGGGGTTTAACATGTCATCGCTTTCTGATGAGTTTAGCGCCTCCGCCGTGATGCTAAACTCTTCAGAAACGGAAAGAAGCGAAGAAAGTGAAAATTCTGTTGCTGACGATAATATAATCGTCGACCTTTTCTAGAAAAATTTTAATCAAAATCAATGAGAAAAACAAACAAACAAAAGGCTATTTTTCAATGCGTTTGTATTTAATTTAGGGAGATCATTTATGATATCCAAGCAGTTAACTGTTACGGTTAATTTTTATGAATAATTAAAATAATTAAGACTAATTATTTGCATTAAATTTATTAATAATTCTAACCATTTTAATTATTTAATTTTTTACTAAGAAAGTGTACGCAATATTGGCTTCAGGTAAGGATTCCGTAGTTTTGACCTTAAAAAGCTTTTTAATAATCTTTTAGTATACTATTAAGGGTATAACAATGGGAAAAAGGAAAACTTAACACTCCGTTATATCTGAAGACATATTAATAAATACCGGCATTTGAGCGTGCTCCACAGAAGATAGTTAGACAGGAATAAATAACAAATAATACAAACTAGCTCACAGGGCATCGTGGGAATCAAACGCACTAACTCCAGCAAACGAAACAAGATTTTCCAACGCTCAATCACGAAAGCTTTTCGAAAATTACTTGCTTAAGAGACACATGAAGCATAATTTTTTTAGGAATAAAGTACCCTAAGATATTCTATAATTAACGTTTTATTATGGGTTTATCTTCATATTAAAATGATCATCAACTTTGAAATTTTCAATGGCAATCCCTTTTATTTTATTGCAGATTTGTATTCAACTTTAAAATATAGTTCTTCATACGGCAAAATTGGTTTAGTTTGATTCAGATGTAGCTCCAAGACTAATTCGAGAAAGTTTAATCTCGTAATATTAATGTTTTCGATATCTTTTCGTGGAATCTTTAAGTTGTTTTGGTAAATATTGTTATTTATTTTGAAGTATGGTACAACCCAATAATAAAATCATCATTTATCATTCAAAGACACATTTTTTAAATTGTTTTTTTTTTAAATGAATAATGAAATTAGTCCTTGAAAAGAAAAAAAAGAAAGAAACTATATTATATTTCAATGAATATTTAATCTAAAAAATCTTAAATGCGGATATCCAAAACTTTATCTCGCAATATTCATCTGTTTTTACGCTACGCTTAAATATTAACTTTACTGCAGTTTTAGAGACTGTATAGATTTAGTGCATAGTTATTCAAAGTAGTTAAAATGTACATCATTAAAAATTAAAGTTATACTACTCCAAAATCACATGTAACCTTGCTCTTGAGGAAGAATATACCTATTAATAAAAATCAACCAAATTGATTCGTTTTGTTTGAAAACTCTTTTAATTTCAAATACATTGAGAAATGTTATTGTAAAAAACTCTGTTTTCAAATAATTACTGCGATTATTGCTATTAATTAACTATTGATTATTAATTTATCATTATAACTATTTAAAACTTCGTGAGGACAGAACATTTGATTGAATGACAATATTTTTGCAGTTTTTTTTTGGGGGGAGTATATTTACTTTTGATGGTTTAATCAGAGCTAAAGAGAAAAAATGGGCAGTCATTTGGGAAAAATAATCCATTTCAATCTCTCAAATTTACTCAGGTCGAGGACTCTGAATTTCATACTCAAAATATTTTATATATTTATTAATGAGGAATTACAAATGTTGCAATGCAGTGGTATAACAATTCATTCCGTAGTTTGGACCGAGTAAAAAAATGTTATTCAACTGAGCTTAAAAATAGCTGGACAAAAACTTCCTTCCAATACCTGAAAAATAATTTTCACGTATATTTCTGCTTAGATATCAGATTTAATAACAGACACCTTTGTGTCAAAATAATAGTACGAGAAGGTAACATTTATACGTTAATATTTTCAGTGATATGTACTTAAAAGTATGTTTTCTCCTTGATGTGTTTTCTCAGATTCGCTTTGCAATGTTATAAGCTCCATGGTAATGCTTTTAAATCATATCGTATCTCAGCATGGAAATAGTACCTTGTGCTTGATTCCATAGAATAACTCTCTTATCTATTAGGAAAACTTTTGTGAAGTAATGGTAAAAACAGGAGTGGAACCTAATATTAAATGCTCTTCGTAAGTATACCACTTAACTAATGCTTTTGGGGAGTGCTTCTCCCCTAATGGTAAGTTAGTATCAACTTGAGAAAGACTAGGAGCTGCTATTATGTCAGAAAAAGTTCTTAGTGATATGATTCTTGGTTTTACTGCGGAATTATAGTCACGCAATGGCCTGGGAAAGTTTCCTTTTGACGACAAATTGCCTTTCATTTTTGCCGAGTTTGGTATCTTTGTCGCCAGTTGTCGCATAATTTGATGATTTGGCAGCTGTGAATGCTAGGTGTTTACCTAGTTTTTTTCTGTAAACATGTTGTTTTTGCTGCTACAGTGTGAATAAACCGATTTTAAGCAACAGGTCTGAGTAAATTTGAATCTCGTGCAAAACTAGCGAACATTATATGGCTATGATTTTTTTACTGAATCAAATTTTATTCACACTAAATTGTTTAAGTTTTTGAAATTAAAAAAAAATTAAAAATGTTTGAAATTAAAAATGTTAAACTTTGTAAAATTAAATACTTCTAATTTACCAAAGTTTAACATTTGAATGTAACAATTGCATTTACATTTTGCGTGGAATAATATAGTTCAGTATAACAATGGGGTGTGAATTTAGAGTAAAATAACAAAGTATTAGAGATATTTAGAAGCATGATTGATGTGTCCAAACATGAATCACAATCAATATAAATGGCATGTAGTCACCGAAATTTTCACAAGCAGAATTACTTTTTGAGGAAACTTCATGTAATAAACGATTGTCAGTCAGTAAATTTTATCCAGTGTCTATTTATAATGGGCGAGCTGATATTTTACAGGTATTACTGTTGACATTAGTCCATTGTCATTAAATATATAAAAAATGTATTACATTAGAAATTTAGAAAAGTAAATATAAAACTGTTTGAAATGAACACTATTGACTTGATTCAAAATCATCCTGGAATGTAATGTATTTCTAAATTATAAAGTTACTAGGTGACCCGTGCGGAATTCCGCAAAAAAAAAAAAAAAAAAAAAAAAAAAAAAAAAAAACTCTAAACTTAAAATTTAATACGACAATTTTTATTGGCTTCATTTGCCCAACATCGCCATCTACTGCCGTCGTTCTGACAACTTTTCAAAGAGATCAAAGACACGTTCACTTTTACAACTACTACAAAAGTGATACCCTATATTAAAATCAAATACCCAAGGCTACTACTAAACTAAATACTAACGTTATCGCAAAACTACCATAGTATTTTGAAACAATAAAAGTTGCAATCAAGGTTTACCGAGCTAAGCCTTGGCTTGAAATGTCGCATTTAAAATTGATTTGAACAACAATGTAACGATTTTGACAGTTGAGCAAAAAATTTAACTTTTTCAAACTTCAATCGCTTATAAGTCGCTTAAACGTGGATTTTCGAGATTCTCGTTACGCGGCGCTAGCGGAGAAACGTTCTAAAGAACGCATTTTTTTTAATCTTTCGAATGAAATCAAAATGGAGACGATACGACAATTATTTCGCTAGATAGAGTCAATTTTGTGCCCAAAAATTGAAGTTCGAATAAAAAACGAACCGACACTTTTTAGGGGGTGGGTCTAATTTTCGTCAATAGCCCGCGGGATAAGCTTCAAAATCATAAATTTTCTTGCAATTCGATAAAGAAATGAGCGAGTTTCGACCGGGTATAGGATTCGGCTTAGAGAAATAATATATGGAGATGGTTCATGTCATATCACTTTGTGAATGTGTGTACTTCGCGCGAGAAATTAGTGTTTGAATTAAAACCCATTTTCTGTAATGAGTAAAAAAAGGAAAAAAAAGGATACTGTTTGTGATAATTAGCATTAAACTTAATTTTAAAATGGACATGGTCTAAGAAGAATGATTTCTGTTATTTTTAACCGACTTCAACAAAGGAGGAGGTTATACAATTCGTCGGAGAAATTTTTTTTTTTCGGTATGTTACAAGATTACTCGAAGATGCCTGGATCGATTTCAAAAATTCTTTTTTTGTTAGAAAGGTCTTTCTTTCCGATTGGTCCCATCCTCTCGTGGTCCGGGTTCGATAACGGGAACCTGCAGAAATCTTTCGAAAAAGAAATTGGGATCACAGTAATCGTAATAATGACCATTTTGAACGCCAGGCTTCTCTGGATTGCATAATGAAATTAATTTCTAAGGTCTATTTGAAAATTTTAAACCGAGTATCTTTCTATGTCCTGCTTTTTTCTCCTGAACTCCAACGAACTGAAAGTCGTACCAGGTTCCTTTTTGATTCGTAATATTTCAGGATTTATTAGTCTTAATTTACATAAGTTTTGATAAAGGAATTCTGAAGAAAGTGAGGGAAATCTCCAAATTTTTGCTCAAATTTAAAGCGATTTGTCCTAAATGATTAAATATGAAATACATTGTTACAAAACGTAATTGATATGAAACAGTTATTATAATGATAATGAAAATTTTGAATGAAGGCTTAACTGAAGCAAACATGAAACTCATTAGCGTGCCACGTACGTAATACGTCGCAAAATTTTATGAACCGCCAGCATCTAGTGTTGTTTTGAAATATAAATTAGTTGAAAAGCCGTTAATATTTAGCCTTTGATTAAACTAGTACACAAATAAATACTAGAGAATAACAAGGATTATTTTTTAGTGTCAATCGTTTAAAATTTTAGACGGGTTGATACTTTCTTTCTTTTTTTTCCTTACATAGTTTATTTTATGAAGCATTTGCTTAAGCAAATTAGGTGAAGTTTTGTAATGGAAACATTACCTTATTTTATATGTACATTTGCACTAAAAAGAATAAAATAAAATATTTTTGGAAAAAAAAAATTGAACCGACTTCGGAACTTCACTCGGCAAGTGCTCTAAAAAGTAAAAAATAATTTTATTCTCTGAACACCATCGACACTACATTTAAACATAAGTTTTGAAGTCGGTGCAAAAACTATAGGTGAAACGATGTTTAACTACATTTTGCCAACATTTTTCAGAGAAACCATTGAAAATTAAGAGCTGAATATTTGTACCATTACATAAATATGTGGTTGTCAATGTAGTGTATGCGAATGCGATTAAAGAACCTGGATTCATTGCAATTTATATATATAGTTAAATTATAGTTTCGTATGATTCTATATAGTGTTTTTGCACCGACTTCAAAACTTATGTTTAAATGTAGTGTCGATGGTGTTCAAAGAATAAAATTATTTTTTACTTTTTAGAGCACTTGCCGAGTGAAGTTCCGAAGTCGGTTCAATTTTTTTTTTCCAAAAATATTTTTTACGAAACAACTTTGCAAATTTTTAACAGTTTAGTGTGAATTATTTATAGCGAAATTACAAAATGACTATCTTTGAAAATTAACTTGGACTCTAGTTTCTAACTCTGAAATGTAGACAATTTGTCGATGAAGCTAATGCACTTTTTTAAGTCGCTGTTTCATGACATACGACCAAATTGTGTCATGCCACATTCCTTGCTCTACCTTGCGAAATTGTTACAATTTCAAATCCCTCTCCCCCCTGAAGTATCATGCTATTTGTGGACTACTTCTTAGGTCCTGTAGGAAAATCGAACTTGGCAAACGGGAAACAAAGCTCGTCCTTTTGATTGTTCTTGTGCTTGATGTTCTCTGTTTCTTTACCTCTTCTAATTTCTTTGAGCTAATGGATTCATAAAATTACAAAAGTCGAAAACATTGCGAGGGGATAAAAAATATAGAGAGGGTAGAACTTTCCATTCTTGAAGCAAGGATTTTGAGTGACGTGATATATTTTAAAGTATTGAAAGAAATCAGATTTATTTTACTAGTTTCACCTAAAACTTGTCTCTCATTCATTGTAGTTGTGACCATGTGATTCGGGGTCTTTGCCTCAGCTTTTCCAGAACCAATGACTGGACTTGCTCCATCCAGTTACCAATTTCTGTACTAAGGTAGTAAATGATCCTCAGATCAAAAAAAAAATATTTTATTAAAAGATAAAAGATAACCTTTTTTGCTTAGAAGATAAATATTGAGGGGATTTATTCCATACTCGTAAATTTCGCCATTTGAAATATCACTAATTTACAGACCTAAAATAGTAGAAAAGATGTTATTTATAGGTCATTAAGGAAAACATACTACAGACCGAATTCAGTTGCGTAAATCCGAGCTACATTTCGCCAACAAAGCACCTAGTTCACGAATAACAGTGCGTGACAGTAATTTGCTACTTTAAACCACAAAAACAGATAACTACCAGTTGTCTGACAAAAATACCCTGAGAACTAACCGTCTCGTAGCTTCCTTAATACCAGGTTCTGCTCTGAGCCTCTATATTTTCGCCATTAGTCCCCTCAATTTCCTTGCAACAACAGGTAAGACGGGAGAGGATCATCTCTGGCTTCTCCCAACCTCCACAAAGCGCTGCCATAAAACACGGGGTCCTAATGGTAATAGCGGTACCATGCGTGACATAATGTGGTCCCATCCCTCTGGTCGCATCCCTCTTTTTTGCTCTTGAGCCTCTAGGGTGGGGCGTGCGTCCTGTGCGTGTCCGGTAATTACATTCTACGGAAGGCCCTTTATTAAAACCCTCTCATCCTTTCACTTTGTCTCTCGCTTTGCCAGGGTTCGTAAGGTCAGGAAGAGCTCCCACGGCTTTAAAACACTAATAGGTTCAGTCGAGAAGTGGGGCCTTATCAGTGGGACCGACACACATGATTGGTTTATCCAGGGTGAGGCAGTAACCTGCTCCGGTGCTCTTGGGATGGTTTGCTGGAAGTTGGCGTGTTATCTGGCTTTTTTCATGACTTCGGTTTTAATTTCTAATGACTTGCCGGCCCGAATCGCATTCTAATTCAAATTAATTTTTGTGTGTTTTAAATAAAGGACGGTGGTTAAATTGTTTTAAATATATCAGCTGTTGAAGTTGGCATGTTATCTGACTTTTTTCATGACTTCGGATTCGATCTGTAATGACTTGCCGGTATCGCATTATCATTCATATTAATTTTTGTCTGTTTTAAATCAAGGACGGTGGTTAAATTATGTTAAATATATCAGCTGTTCATTACTTTTTTGCAAAAAGAACCATTAACTATTTATCGAATTTTTATGAGCCTATAAATGCGTAAATATAGATAAATTAAAAGTTTTATTGAGCTAATATATTCTAACTGATGATGGATAGATGAAAATTGGAACACTTTAGAAAATAAATGAATGAGTTTAAAAAATAAATAAATAAATAAATAAATAATAAATGAAAACTTAAGTAAACTAAAAGAAGAATGGAAAAAAATACAATGACAGTGAGATGTGTATCAAAACAGTTGTAAAATTTTTTGTTTTATCTACTTTGTTTTACTTGGTAATATATTTAATCTGCACCTTTTCGAATAAAAAATATGATACAGCTTTTAAATTTATTAAATTTTTTGACTGCTAGTTCAAATGAAAAATAAATAGAAGAATTACTTCTGATATGGGTATGGAATAGCTAAAAGCCAAAAAAACTTCAAAAAGTTGGGTGTCATTTTTAGGAATAATATTTACTTTTTCCTTTTTTTAAGCTCTTGAAAAACTTATAACGTACTCTTGACCTCTAATTACATGCTTATTAACAAGCATTGGGGGTGAGATACAGACATTGAATGAGTGCATCATATGTTTTTAAAAAATAAGCTCTAAAAGGGTAGTAAATTGACTTTTAAAACTATAATGATGCAGGAAAGCAATTGTTTCAGTCCAACAAAATTAATATATTTAGAAGACACCGCTTTATTAGAAATGCACATATTATCCAATATATTCCAGACTGTAACAGTGTCTTACCCAGTGCACAAAGGGATAAGTGCGCCAAACAAGATTTTGTTATATTATTACAGACAATGACACCAAGTTTTGAAACTCGGTGAAAATGTTCAAATCTAAAATGGAATGAGAGATCCAAAATGGATGTTTGGAAAAGAGTTAGTTATATATTTCAAACTATAACTATTTCCTGGAAATTTGCTTCAGATAACTTTGGATGAAAAATACTTGATAAAAACCATTTTATACTGTTTATCATATTTTACAACTGTTATCATATTTTGTATTAAGTTCCTAAATTTAATTTCTGGGTGCCACTGGTCAGTAAAAATCACTTTCGCAGAAAGTTTTAAGAGCCTCTAGTTCGTAGTAAACGAATGAAACTATTTGTGATATTTTGCAGTCTTCAGTAAATTGCACGAGCATTTTTTTTTTTCGTGAAAAATAAGAAAAGAAAAAATAAAGTGGAAAACAGTGGAACGGTTCTCAAAATCTTAGTCTCATTTTAAAAATATGGGTGTATTTTTTCAATTATCGTGATAATTTTACTCATGTAAGGATTTGGAAAATTGGATGTTATTTAACAGAATATCAAACTAAGTTGTACATCATCACTGTTTTTAACGATTTAAACTGCACTATAAAATTCACGTGTAATGATAAAATAATACATCAAAGACAAGCTAATGATTAACAAAATTATTTCACATTCGTAGAAAAAAGAAAGAATTTTTTTTGTATAGTTTGAATATTTTCCTTGCATTAAAACATAGTTAAGAATTGTGTAATTTGTACGTGATCAATATTTTGCATAAATAATTAAAAGTAATCCTAAATTACATTGGGACAATCCTAAATTATATACTTGTATAAGAGAAATTCTCAGGGTAGAAAATTCGATGTCTCATTTCTGATATGGTTTAAAAGATTGTATTGCAATTTAATACGCCCTGAAACAAGAAATGATCAATATTAATTACGAATAATCAATATTAATAACATTAATCCCCTCAAATAAAGATTATTGTAAAACATGTTGTACAACGTACCATTGGCTACATCAGATAGATTAAAATGCATAAGAGTTTTAGACTTATACAATTTTTTTAGTGAAAATTGGAAAAAGTTTAATCGAAAACAAGTCACTTCTGCTGATGACGGCATAATTGGCCTTCTGCAATGATGCTCCAAATTGTGCAACCCTAGACAAGTAGCTCACAGTAGCCATTGCGTGCGTATCGCGCAAAAGATACCCCCTCGTGAGCCGATCCCCCCACCCCTGTTGAACGAACCATTTTCTTCTCGCAAATTCGCTACCATCCCTGACATGACCTTGCTGGAGCACCCCACCCTGAAAAAACAGCCTCTCTTCAATTTCTCCTTTGCTGGAAAAGAACAAGAAAAAGTCAGAAAAAAATAATAATGAGACAAGTCGAAAAAATGAAAAGAAACTTACATACCCTCCGCTGCCCCCGGGCCCTGCACGCTTTGGGTCAGACGAAATATGACCTTGACCGTAGATTTATGACATAGCGAAGCATTGGTGGTAATGATCAGACCGCTACTGTATTTGGCACGTCTCGCACAACATCACTCAGGCCAAGCATCGAATACAGGCATCCCCCTCATCCCCCCTCCACCGGACGTCATCTTTTCGCGAATCTTAATCTCTGGTACTTCTTAACTTTTGCCGCCCCCCCCCTTCAACGTCTACTTGCGCAATCTCAACGAAAAAGAAAAAAAGAAATTACCCTCCCGACGCTACCTGTTTCGGAAAAAGCCAATCAGGCGCGACAGCTCAAAAAAGGTTTCCAATAATTATGTAACATTAAACTGCTTTGATCTCCGATTTGATTGGTTGAAGGCATCGGTATCCATTGTCCAATCTCGCGATGTCGTGCCGCCCATTTGATTTTGAGCATTTTTTGTTTCTGGGGGAATCAGTTTTTCATCAAGGCGCAATACCATCCCCCTCCCAGAGCTATGTCCTTATCACCTACTACCACAGCCCTCCTCCCATTTAGAACTCATACCTGAAGGCTCTTTCCAGATTTTTTTTTTCTTGTACTTCTTTGTTTGGTTCCGAGTAGGCAGAAGACCCAACTTGCATTCAGTAGCACCAGCTAGGGTCAAAAGTTCCCTAATTGCGTTTTCGTATTCTTTTTCTTGTATTTTTATTGTACTTTTCTCATCAAAGCTCAGGCCATAGCCACTTGCCCTACCTTTGGACTGGAGCAACTTTTTCAGAAAAAGAATCTGACTGGCGATTGCTCTCCCCTACCTCATTTCTTCCTTCCCCATATTTTAACTAGTGTCATACAAAGGAATCAAAGAATTCCGTGGTGATGGATTAGTATGTGTTGCAAACTTCAAGGACAACACCGGTGCAAAGGGTGTAAAGAGAAATGGTGATTATGATGATGTAAAAAAAAAAAGCAACGTGAAGTCGGTGATTGAAAGTCGCTGTTTTATTATCTTGGAGTCGAATTTACCCTCAAGACTTTGTGACTGAGAACCAAATGAGAATGTTTTGTTGCCCTGTTAGTGAAATAGGGATTAGTCACTTTAAGGACTACAGCTTAGTTAAGCTTCAATTGGAAAGTATGCAAGGTTGGCGTTTCTGAAAACCATTGTAACGAGGTTAGATTTGAATCCAGCTATTCAGCGGTGTTGTTATTGTTAGTTCTATTTTCTTATTTTCCTGCATGTAAAACCCATTTTTGTGAAGATTGAGCATTGTCCAAAATAACATTTTAAATATAGCGTTTCGTAGAATATCGGAATCTTTCTTAATTAATCCATTTCAGTCATTTAGGTTATCATGAACCAGTCAGGATAAAAGAAAACTTTGAGGCACTTAAAAATTGGCCAATTTAATCCAAAATAAACTTTGAGTCACTTTAAAACAAAATAACTTTGCAAACATAGTGCTGTTTAGAAGATCGGAATGATTCTTAGTTAATCCTTAAAAGTTTTTCAGCGTATCTTTGAACCAGTCCGGATAAAGGATAACTTTGTGCTACTGTAAACCAAAACCGGACTCGCTCAAAGATACCCGTAATGACTGTATGCTTAAGGATAATTTTTGAAACTAGCTGCAAAAATTACTATTATTCTGATTACGTCATTTACATGATATATTTTTCAAATATCCTTAAATAAGGACAGATAGTAGTAAATCAACATATTTTGTGAGATAATGATAGCCATAAATAAAACTAATTTAGCTAAGATAAACATTAAAACAATTTCGTTTTCAAAGGCTGATACGTTTTGAAACATTTCGACTTTGGATAATAATGAGAACTAACTAGATTTTTAGGAAGTGCAAGCCCCTGCCAACTGACAGTATCCGACAAATCACCGATATTATTCAGTTGTTGCTTATACTTTTTAAAATCTGACATAAAGCCAAAACAACTCCAGGAGACTGTTGACTGCTGAAAAAAGAGTCAATGACTAGATGGAGATCAGTTGTTAAATCCACTTTTGAATGTCCTATGTGTCCCGGAATGTGCTCAGGAGGGGTTGAATGTTAACAGCATTTTCCAAAAGTGGGATATATTTTTCTGCTACCCTCAAAAATACACTTAAGGTGGCCACTTAAAGGTGGCGAGTTCCGTTTGGGTTATTCTGGTTACATCAAATGCTAAGGTATCACGATGTAAAATAAAATAATGTATCATTATTTTCGTAGCAGTCGTTAAGGAACAATGATAGACTTAATTTTCAATCATATTTGTGAAATTCATTGTTTTAATAAATTTAATTTCTTGTCAAAGAGTTTTGTCAGCACTATGCGTGGGTAGATAAGTGTAGTAGTATCCCTTCATAACATTTCGCATATTCACAAAGCCACTCTCAAAAGAAAGACACTGAAGGTGGCCACTTACGAGTCTAACGAGTTCCGTATGGATCATTATTACTGTTATCAAAGGCTAAGGTATTACGGTTCTAATTGAAGTAATTTATCATTGTTTTAACAGTAATACAGTCGTTAAGGTATAACTATAATTTGCTTAATTTTCAATCATATTTATCGAACTCATTGTTATAATGAATTTGATTTTTTTTTCTCAAATAATTTCGTCAGCAGTATGCCTAGGTAGATTGGTGTAGTGGCGCCCCTCCATAACATTTCACGTAGTCAATTATATTCATGAGACATTTTAAGGTCCATTGAGGCTAACGAAATATTCCCCGTCTTGGAGGATTTTTTTTTTTGTCGTGTGCCAGCCGTGTGCTGGCAATTTGGGGTGCGCAGCTTCACTTTTATAACTGTACCGTTATTTGGTGTGAAGTCCGACTTCCACAGTACACGCATGCCATAGGTACCCGTTTATAAGGTAGGCAACCTTTCACACAACAACACATTCATACAAAGAAAGGACAAGGACAGGAGAGAGAAAGCACAACCATGCCCAAGCCGGGACTCGAACCCGGGGCCACACCATCCATGGCAGACTACTCTGACCACTAGACAAGGTGGCCGGCGTCTTGGAGGATTTCAAAAATGGATTGCCCGCATCAGAATATCGAGTGGAAGATAGATGTGACATTAGTACATGGACGCTAACGAAATATTCGCCTTCTTCAAGAATTTCTAGTTCTAAACTTTATACCTCAGAAATCATTCTAAGTACAGAATAAATAAATAAATAAATAAATAATAATAAAAAAAACTTAGAAAGTTAAATCTGTAATTTACTGAAAGAAATTGTTGCATTTTCGCCACTATAAGCATAATGACAGTAAGTGAGTTTAGTTAAAAATTTTAATTTTATGGTTTAATTTATAAAACAGCTTTTATTTTTGTCATGGGAAAATCCCCATATCACATTTCTCACCAACAATTTTCAGAAATCCTTTGAGTTTTGAACATTTACTTTGGATTCTTTTGTATATCTAATTAAGCAGATATTGGTTACAATTGAAGCACCGCTGTTGGTGAAATAAGCTAAATAAATCCACACGGTGTTATTTTTTCTACATCCTAACTTCACTCTCTGCTGTCTTTTTTTGAAGTTAGTTCTCATTTTGCTAAGAATTTCTTCAATTTCCAAAGCAAAAAGAAACAGAATTCAACAACTTTTCAGTTTTTTTTTCGTCTTTTGCAGGTGACGTTACCCCAGCAGCATCATCTCATCGGCCGATGATCGGCCATTCATCGAAATTCGATGAAATTCTCATCGGCCGATGATCCAATATGTCTCATCGGCCAAACAGAATCCGAGCAGCAAATACCGATGAGTTTTGCTCGAAATACGATGAGATTTGGAGCAATTTACGAGCAGAACAGTCCCGTGCCGATGAATTTCATCGGGAAACTTGATCGGAAGGATATCGTTTTCCGATGGAATATAGCTCATCTTATTTTCATCGGGAAAGTTGATCGGAAGGATATCGATTTCCGATGAAAAGTAGCTCATCGAAAACCGTGCTCGGATACTGATCGGAACGATGTCATCGTGCGTTACGGGATCAGTTTACGAGGAGTTCGATGATCGGCTGAGCAAAATCCGATGAGTTGATGCTACTTGGGTAGTATCGTTACCAAGTTTTTGGCATTATTATGTTTAGGAGTGATAGAATATACGAATTTGCTTTCGTTTGTTGTTAAGATGAATATTTTGCCTTTTTCACGGAAGGTAAAAATTGTTAATTGTTGCATCAATGTCAACACATATAAGAATATAATTTTTACACTGATATTCTGAATTGTTTTTCAAAAAAGTATTTTTTAATAAAGAATTTGAGCTTTTATTCATGAAAAGTCTGTTTCTGAAAGGCTCCAAACAGTAAAATTGTATAAAGTTTGAACAAAGTGGCTGTAGAAAATATAGTACGTGGATTTTATTAGAGATAAATTGCGGTTTCGGAAATCACCTCAGTGTTTCCATTGAATAAAGAGAAGGTAAACAATACATGGTGTTAAATAATGTGTTGAAGAAAAGAAAATTGCCGAAATTGTCCTTCAAAACTAGTTGGGTAAAAAATATAGGGTTTTTGAGTTTGTTGCAAAAGTGCAACCTGGTAACATGAAAGGTTAAAACTATAAGCGCGTTTATTGCTCTATAAAGTTTGGTACAGTTAAAATTTTGATAGTATTCAAATATTATTTGAGAACTAGCTGCCAGGGCAGCTAGATTAGCTTCCTGCGGTATGTTGATGCATAACGTCCCCCTTCTCCAACTTTTACCTCATTCTGAAGTTATATTATTTGATATAATTTAATGCTCATTCGATTTCAAGACATATCACGCACGTAGTCCGGCGTTGCACTGGCACTTCGTGCCCTGAAAGTAGTGAGGAAAATTTCAAGAAACTACTCCCCGCCAAGGCGGCTCGCTAACAGGCGCTTCACGCCTTTACTTTTTTCTAATATAAAAAAAATCATTTGAATTATTGTGATGCTTCGCGCCTTCAAAATGGTGAAGAAAGTTTCAGTAAGTTCAGCTCGCTCAAAGGAAAAAAGCAGACATAGATACTCAGTTTTTAATATAAGTAGATGGCTTTTCAACAAATGAATGTTTCAAAATATTACAAGTAGCTAGCGATAAAAATATTACGTAAGTGGCCCGCTTATGAGTTTCGTGTTTGATTTAGTTAAGCCTTTATTCAGAATTCTCATTATCATTGTTATCACTGTTTCATAGCAACCACGTTTCAACAATGGATTTTATATTTAATCATTTATTAGGTTTAATCGCTTTAAATTTGACTACTTATTAATTGATATCTTCGCTAATTAAAATCGTATAATTATATAAATTGAAACTAATGAAGCCTGAAAAATTACATATCTATCGGTACCTGGTTCGACTTTCAGTTCAGTGGCGTTCAGGAGAAAGAAGCGTGACATAGATAGATAGTTAGAAAGAAAGATACTCAGTTTTTAATATAAGTAGATATTTAATGCAGTAAAGGTGTTGGATAAGATTTTTTTACAACATGTGCTAAACGTCGGTGAAATATAAGAAGAAAAAAAAGGCAACTTGTTCAAAGAAGAAGAAGAGGGAAGAAGGGGGGGGGGGGTGGAGAAAAAGAGAAGAAAGGGAAAAAGAGAAAGAACCGCAAGCAAAACCATAAAATCGAATACGAATTCCTACCGGGTGGTCCGTTTTTTCGTGATTTATTCAAAAGTTGCCGTGTAAATTAAACTGCACTTAATTACCCAACGTTCCTAAAATTACAAGGTCAAAAATTATATGCTTTTACAGTTAATGAAAAAGCAATGTCAAATTTTAAAAGCAAGTTTAACAATTACATTTGCTTAGCTACAAAAGTCCCGCACAAGCCTCCCACATTGAATTCAATGAATAAATTATAATTGAATGCAGGTCTCGATTTACATCGGCATCTACAAAATCTATTACTTTGATCGGTTACCCAATGTTTCATAAGAACTAAACAATTAAGTTTACATCGAAAAGAAACAAATAAATAAAACGTGAAACGTCGGTTACATTCAAAACTTTCTGTCTGAAAACCGCAGCTTTGTAAATAATATTTGCAAATTGTGTTAAAAAGTATTTTGGTTTATTACAATAAGCATAATGCAACTTTAACGTTAATTAGTTTTACCACCAATATCCACTTTAGGAAAATTACTGTTTAGTTTTTGAATTAAATGTGATAAATAATATGAACTGAAGTTTTTCAGTTTCAGAAAAATTCTTCAATCATGAGATCTACCCAGTAAAAAGGTGCGTGCTCCAAATATTTTTTTCCAACTACAACACGGGTCATTTTTAAAATTTGCTTACATTTGCTGTCCGGAGGTTAAAAAGACGATTTTGAAGCATAACTTATATTTTAAATTCAATGCGAACAGTTTTTTTTTCTGCAAGAAACACCCTCAAAAATTTTTTTTCACTCAAAAAATTATTGAAATTTATTTATTTATTTTTATATAAGTCTTTAAAAATGAGAATCAATGCAAAAACGCTTGTCCATTTCCAATTTTCGCAAGTTCAACTATTTTTTTCATGTACTTAATTGTATAAAAAAGTATATACAACAATTTTTTTTATATATTGACTATTAGTACATGATATTCATAATAAATATTGACAATAGTAATTTTTTTTCAGTAAGAAATGTATGAATATATCTTGTCCGGGCAGTTTTTGTCAAGTCCGTTATTCTAAGATTATTTTAACTAAAAAAGGTACTTATTGCAGTCAAAAAATGGTAACACGTATTTAGTTAACTTAACAAACTAGTGACGTAACTATTTCGTACCATTTTGTTTTCCTGAGTAGAGAAGTATTGCTGTGGCGTTTCGCTCAATATTTCTTCCACGTGCGTGTTTTTATTCTTTGTCAAGTCTGTTACCAAAAATTTTAGTATTAATTTTTACTTTTTTTCAACTTTTACCCGGAAATATTGTTTATTATACAACTGTAGGAAAATGCATATTGTTGCTCAATTTTTAAATTCGACAACCAAGCCATAGCTTGACATTTTGGTTGAAATGTCAAATCCGTTACTGGTCAAATCCGTTACCATACAGTTTTTGATCAATATTTTAATGATCACAAACATAATTTTAAGCATCAGGGACGCAAATACTTTTAGCGAAGTTGGTTCTAGGTGCTATGATATAGTGATATTTCATATTGATTTCGTATGGTAACGGACGACAATTTTCCTTGCGACTTAAAGTTTTACAACAGCATTTGACTACTTAATTATGCATTAAAGTGTGCAACCAATTACTTTTTCACACATCTAAAATATGTGACAAAAGTTCCCGTTAGTGATTCTAAAAGAAAATAGCAAGTTAAAAAAATTACTTAAAACTTCTGAAATGTAAGCATATGGTGAAAATGACCCACACTGCATCTATAGATAAAAATGCCATCACCCAACTATTTTTTTCCAGCTACATCATTGTTTATTGGAAATGTTGTGCACATGTTGCATTATACCTCAATCATCTCTGTTTTCAATATCTATAGATTATGCAAACTTTTTTGATAAACTTAACATACATTCTCATTTGAGTTAACAAGTACGTAGGTGGACTATATTAAACATATCTGGAGACATTACATATGAGCATTAAAAACACAGCATAAATGTTCAATATGATTAATTTTTTAATTTTTTTTTCTTTGCATTGACTCTAGAATCATTAGAGATCCAAATCACATAAAATTCACGAAATATTTCGCAGAAAATCTATAGAGCCAAGTTTCTCAAAATTTTTTGGCTACTGACTGGTAAGGTTTGTGGAAAAATTTGATGGACAAGCTATGTATGCGTATACAGAGCTAGTGGGAAAAAAAAGAAAATCAAAGACATCATTACAAGTACTCAGTACGCAAGTCATGTACTGTACATTATTTTCGGCTTTAAACATGGCGACATATCACCAAATAGTCGTAAATTTAAGACATTACTTCCGTCCTATTGCTTTCGTAATATTTTTTCCATTTTAAATATAACGTTTACCAACATCGGGCTAAAAGAAGTATAAAACTCCAAAAATAGTAAATAAAATCATTGTTTTTATTAAAATAAAAGTTGTTTAAGAGTGATGGTACTCAATTATAACATTTGAAATGCATGTTAAAACATTTGATTAGTAATAAATTCAAAACTAAACCACAAACTATTAAAACAAAACAACCCCCTGAAATTAGCTGAAATGGACGTTTTTAATAACATTTTTTTTGAATTAAAAAAACAGTTATAAATTCATGAAGTAGAATCCGTAGGAACAAATCGATGCACGTGCAAGATGCGAAGTAAAAAGCAATGAGGAGATTCCTCTCTGCTGTGTGACACTGAAACCAAAATTTAAAAGAAGCTTTTTTTCCTCCTAAGTACAACCTATCACATTTAAAATGCATCTTCCTAGATTTACATCCCGTTTCTGAAGGTTATGATTTGTGTTGTGTTTATAAGGTAAGTAGAAGTCTCGATGTATTACAGTGAACTCTCATTTCTGTACCTCAGAACCAGACTAACGTAAGTCCATTTTCGTCATTTTTCGATAGAGGGGAAAAACGATTGTCGAATACATCGTTTTTCCCCTCTACTGAAAAATGACGAAAATGGACTTACGTTAGTCTGGTTCTGAGGTACAGATTTATGAGCCGTCCCAAGGGACCAACAGAAAAAGGCGCATAAGTGAGAGAGACGTATAAGTGAACAAGCTTATTCAAAGGACTAAAACGCAATATAGGGAATGAATAAGAATGTTTCTATAGAAAAGAGATATATTATATCCGTTTGGGAACTACTGCAATGTAATTACAATGATAAAAAGAAAACAAAATTGTAGCATACCTAATTTCAAACTATTCCCTTTAAAACGATGCATAATAGATAATTGTCCCTCTGAGAAAGCTGGTTCATACTGAAAAAACGCTTTCCGTGAGCAATAAATGCGACAATTTAAAGAGGGAAATGAAGAAAAATGCTTATTTTTTAAAGAAAATGAAATAATTTTTTCCGATTTTTGGGGAAAATTCGGCGCATAAGTGAAATATGTATCTTTACAGCGAAGCATAAACGAATGATGCTATCATTATTTTGCTATGGAGTGTGCTGGGACCATTTAAAATCGTCGTATAATTGAAAAAGGCGCACAAATGAGGCGGCGTATAAGTGAGAGTTCACTGTATTTTATGCTAGTGTTGTGTTAGATGTCTTACAAAGTCAGTAGCGCACATAGACTTAGGTGAATCATCTTCAAGATTTTAAGTGTGAGCCTCCCACCAGAAGAAAATTATGTTTAATTGCAAAAATATACTTTCAGTGCAACTCATAGTGCAGTTTTTTAGGTTCGTGTGTCCTCAAATTTCGCGCGACTCTCCGCACTGTGGGGGCTGCCGGGTTTTAATGTTCGCCATTGCTCGTAGTATTAATTACAGTAACCTGTGGTAACTAAATAAGATATGTCAGTTAGCAGAAATGCTATTAATTTGATAGTACAATAAAAATAATGTATTTTAAACTGATGCATTTTAAATTTACTATATAAGCACCTAATTGTGCATCTCTTATCGCTTAGTGAATTGAAAGGCTCTTTCTTGAAAAATAAAAATTTACAAATAAGGTTAAGATAAGCTTTGAACACAAAATTATACACAACAATTATACACAAAAAAAAAGTCTTGGGAAAATCAAATAGCAAGAGAACTTTGAATTGTGAATTGTCAGTTGATAAAGTACTAACATAAATCTGCTAATGTATGAACTTAATTAAATCAGCGCTCATTTCAAATTTCATAGACCACTAGAGTTGCTTAATGCAATGAATTCTCAAATAGTTTTGAAATACGACAGTTTAAATACAAAATGAGTTTACTACCATTTCAAGTAATTGTCAAGTTCATGAATCGTAATTATGAAATTCAACCAGTTTCATCTATTTATTCTTTTGAAGAACATTCCATGCTTATCAGTGTAATGCAATTCTAATGTCCAAGTTCTTCCCAAGCGTAATGCGACTGCTGCAATATTTGGTGACAGTAGCATATGACCTTCTTCGACAGTTTTCTATCGCTTGCTGTCACGTCGCTGGATATCTTTGAATATCGAATGCAAAAGAATAAAATGGGGGTTGTATAGTATGATGTGACGCTGAGCAAAACGAATTCTACACCGTATAAAACGAATCTTATTTTACAGTATAATACAGCTAATTTTATTGTAATAAATCGTAAAAAGTGCTGATTGTACAGTAATAAACTGCAAAAAGTGCTAATTGTACAGTAATAAACTGTAAAAAATGCTAATTGTACAGTAATAAACTGTAAAATTGCTATTTTTACAGTATAGTCGACGCTCGATCGACCGTCTC
Organism: Uloborus plumipes; assembly: GCA_038373865.1. Lineage (NCBI taxonomy): Eukaryota > Metazoa > Arthropoda > Arachnida > Araneae > Uloboridae > Uloborus > Uloborus plumipes. Next base: position 50,229 of record JAXGGA010003504.1, on the reverse strand, counting down.
CGTCCTACAGAAAACGGTCTTTATAACGAGTGGTTGCAACAAGAGGTAGAAAATAGAGTATATTGGGATACAGTTGGGGGTTTTCTCACCGGTCGTTATATTAGGATGGTCTTTATAACGTATGGTCGTTATAACGAGCGTCGACTGTATTCATTACCGTGCGTTTTACAGTTTTAAACTTGAACCTTTGCTGTATAAGCTGCTATTTTAAGTATTAAGTATTAAGCTGCTGTTTTTACAGTAAAATGCAGCTAAATTTTACGGCAATGAACTGTAAAATTGCTAACTTTAGAGTAAGAAACTGTAAAATTGCTAGTTTTAAAGTTTATTACTGTGCATTTGACAGTTTTAAATAGGAACTTCGGCTGTCAGTACTATACTGCAAAAGCAACAGTTCATTTTTTGCAGTGTAGTTTAAGTAAGAGCTTCTAGAGCAACTCGTTAATAAAGAGATTCATTTATATAACGGTGCTTTTTTACTCCACCTACAGTTTATTTAATATTTAATGTGAAAAATGTGCAGTTTTCCGAAAGAAAAAATTATCAAATGACACAGTGCATCTCAAAACGAAAAAATATGTTGAAATTCGAAATTTAAATCCTTTTATGAATATGATATCTTGTTTCTACATTGTAGACTGGGGAAAGACGCCGTATTGTGGAAGATGTCGTACCAAGTGTTTCACCCACAATCATAAACAAAAACAGTTTGACAGTCCATTGAAATTGAGGAGCATGCACATTGATTGAGAGTATACATAAATTGTTGTTGATTTATCATGGGCTTTTATAGTGTTTTATAATTTTTACCTCTCTGATGGGTACCCGAAATCGTAATAAATGCCTTTGGCTAAGCTGCCATTATTTTATTTTCTTTTGTTGCGGAAGATGCCATAGGCATTTCGAAATGCCCTAGAGAAAACAACAATCCTACTCGAAACATAGACCTAGAACGAGTCGTCGCAAAAAAAAAAAAAAAAAAAAAAAAAAAAAAAAAAAAAAAAATGTGATTTGATGAAATACATTGCATGTAGCAGTTGGCGCAAAAACATCGTCTACGGAATCTTGCTCCATGCGAATATCTTACCACAAGATTGTGGTAAGATGCCGAAATCAAACGTTTTATAATCATTAATTTTAGGAGGTAAAAAAATGTTTCTCAGGATGAAACATATTTTTTTCTCTCCAATCACAAAAGTTCATATTTTTTTGATAGTTTGGTTTTTTTTAAAATAAAGTAAATGTATTATTTAAGAAGAAGAAAGTTGAAAACTACGGAGTCTTCCTCCATTTTACGCATTTAGATGTAGAAGAAACTAAAAATAGATGGAGTTAATACAATTTTTGTTTTGAACTAAATTTGATCGTTAGAAAATTTGTTGCAAAGTATTACTTAAAAGTATAGTACAGTCCATTTTTGAACTGAAATAGTTTTAACCTATTGTTTTCTAATCCATAAGACTATAGGCATTTATGCGTTAAATCCAGAATAATAAATGGATGGAGTTAATACAATTTTTGTTTTGAACTAAATTTGATCGTTAGAAAATTTGTTGCAAAGTTTTACTTAAAAGTATAGTACAGTCCATTTTTGAACTGAAATAGTTTTAACCTATTGTTTTCTAATCCATAAGACTATAGGCATTTATGCGTTAAATCCAGAATAAGATTTATTCAACTTTAAGGGCAATGCTCCACATCAGCAGAAAACGCGACCGAAACCGAAGGCTTTTTCTGGTAGCAGAAAAATAAAGCAGAAACGTAAAACGGATTAAATGGTATTTCTATGAAAAGTACCCGGAGTTTCGGTTTCTGCCTTCGGTTTCGGTCGCGTTTTCTGCTGATGTGGAGCAGGGCCCTTATGTCAATGTGGAGCAGGGCCCTAAGCGTCATCAGATATTGCATAATTAAGTTTCTCTTTTTAAGAAACGTTGTTATTTTTCACTGATTTCCCAACTTATAATTCTATACGCTCTCAATTTTTTAAGCTTAGAGAAATCTTTTCTCTTGCTTACATAAGTTAAATAAGTAATTTTGCAACAGCCCGAATCGGGAAAACCAGAAATTGATAAAACTGCTTTTATCTCTTCAAAAGTGTCAAGACATGTGAAACCAATAAGGTAATAATACAAAAGGTACTGTATGAGCACCTTTATTTATTTTCGTGTTATGAGTTCTAATAACAATAAGAAATAATAGGAAGAAAGCATAGGGGAACATGAGCAGAGAACTTTAATAATAGGACAATAGTAGGAAAATAAATAGTGAAGGGATAAGATTTAGCAAAAAAAATAGCAAAAAAGGAATAGGGAAGGAATAGAAATAGGGAAAGAATGGGAATAGAAAATAATAGGAAACAGAAGAACATCCATAATATCATGCATTATATTGAGATTAAATACACACACAAAAAAAAAAAAAAGATTGTTTTACACTGTAATATTTTTGTAGTAAAATAATTTTATAGTAATTTTACAGTAATAAACGGTGAAATTGCTAATTTTACCGTAGTGGACTGTAATATTGCTAGTTTACAGTACTGAACTGTAAAATTGCTAGCTTCACAGTTTGCTGCTGTGCATTTTAGGGTTTTAAACTGGAACCTCTGCTGCCAGTATTATACTGTTATTTTTGCAGTATAATACAGCTAATTTTACGGTAATATTGCTAATTGTACAATAAGCTATTACACAACTAGCAATTTAGTAATAAACTAAAATTGCTAGTTTTACAGTTTGTTGTTGAGTTTTTACAGTTTTAAACTGGAACCTCTGCTGCCAGTATTATACTGTGAAAACAACAGCTTATTTTTTGCAGTGTATTTGATTCACAAAACTAATCAAATTTGAAATAAATATCATATAAAGCAAGTTTTTCAAATGAAAATTCGATCAAAGTTTCTCCGGACGTTTTTAACAGGAATTCTTGAACATAGCCAGGTGTCTTTTGCAAAAGTGAGTAAGATATGGCTTCTGTAAATACCCACACAGCCCCCAAGGCAACCAACCTACTATCAGGTAAATACTCGAGTCGAACAGATCAGCTAAACAGACCGATCCAACCATGAAAAAATAAAACTTACAGAAGCAAAAAGAAGGCACTCAAAAGCTGATATCTACTACACTACTGAAAAGTTAGGAGCAGACTATCAATACCGGTGAAATTTGAGATAGCGTCGACATTTTAGAATGCGGAAAAAAAATGACAACTAGATGCGGTGGAGACAGATTTTTTGGTTTTTCTTTTTGTTCAGGGGGGTTAGTTAAAGGCCGCTGAGGACTTATTCTTTGTTGAGACACCGTTTCGATTGTTGTCAAAACACCCTGGGGCTTTGTTTTAATTAGACGCTGAGGGGAGGATACAGTTTGCTATCCAGTGTCAGTTTTAACTTTCACTGAATGGTATGTGGTTTTACTGGATTACTCTGTGCCGGGAATGGTTGTGTGACGCTTTTGATTTCTTGCTTTGTTGGTTTTTTCTTCTTTTGTCAATATGGTCTTCTTTTTTTTTCTTTTGATGCGTTTTTGTTTTCGTATGGGCGGGTCCCTTTGATGTTCGGAATTTTGTAAACTGATATTTCGCGTGGGAAAATGCTAACCGAGTTTTGTTTGTTAGCTAGCTCATTGTTTCTTTCTTTCATTTTTTCTTTTTCTTTTAAGATTTCGAGAACATTACTGTCTACAGTCCGTATCTGCCACTCCAATATTACACAGTGAATTCTGATGCTAACTTTAATTCAATTGCTTTAAGGGTAATTATTCAGAGGCCGCTGTTTACATGAATCACATTTGTTCTGAACAATTTTAATTTAAAAAAGCGGCTGATTCAATAAAGTGGATAGTTTAATAACGCTAGAATTTGTTCTGATGATTTCATTCATTAAAGCCGCTTACTCAATTAGCCACTGATTCAATTAACCGGCGTCCACCGTATATTCAAAAAGTAGTCACTTACATCAATCCACACTTACCTTATTAAAACTATACTAAGAAAAAAACTATTTTGCATGTAAAGATATTTTTACAGTTCAACCAAACTGTACAAAATCTTCAACCAATTAACCCACTTATGCCCGAGTTTTTAAAATTTTTTTTCAATTTTTATCTGCTTAAAACTCTTTCTTGGAATGATTTACATGCATTTTAGGCTTGAAATAGTTCGCCGTTGCCATATTTATTGTTATTTAACAGACTGTTTATGGGATATTTTGCAGATATTTGAGCAAAATACGACCTTACTTGACTTTACTTGTGCAAAGAAACATTACAGAAAGCATCTCTGATCAATTTTAAGCAAATCACTTTCTTTGGCTGCCCATGCTTGATCGTTGCTTGACGGATCTGTCTGAAAACAGCTGTCAATAATTAAACTCTGATGTCCAAATAGTGGCTCTAACTGGTTTTCTCAAGAAGAAGGACTATTTAACTTGTGAAAAACAGTTTTAGTAAAATGATATACTCATTGCAGGTTTTTGTATGCAATAACTTTTAGGCTACTAGGCATAAATGGGTTAAGCTTATAGTTTATTTTGCGTCACCGAAAAGTGCCCAGTTTGTCTAGTTAATATTTTGCTTTAATTTGATTTTGCTTGTTAGCTAGCTTACTATCCCTTTCTACATTTCATTCTTTTTCTATTTCTTTGTTATTTAGGAGTTCGAAACGGCTGGCTCATAAACTTTTTTAGGTGGATCAAACAGTCATTATGGTAGCTTCATCTTAAGAGCGGTTGACAAGCTCTTTCAAACTATCTAAATGTTGCATGTTGAAATTAGACCCTCACACCACAGAAGTATATATACAGTTAAATTTGAAGAAACCTCACCAAAGTTTCTTTTATACAAATTCTCATTTAAACATTCGTCTCACAAGGAAATTTTTTTTCAAGTTTCGTTTTGTCAGTAACTCAAAACTGCAAATACTAATAGAAACTGCAAAATATTTACAGAGTTAAGCACCAAACTGATGAAATAATCCAATGTGTACTTTCAGACGGAGAATTCCATCAGTCATACCGTCCTAACGCATATAAACACATAGCTTAACTTTTTTTGCCTCCTGATGCCGCTAAAGTTTTTAAGATTCTCATTACATTCGTCTCACAAGGAATTTTTTTTTTTTCGAGTTTCGTTTTGTCAGTAACTCAAAACTGCAAGTACTAATAGAAACTGCAAAATATTTTACAGAGCTAAACACCAAACTGATGAAATAATGCAATGTGTACTTTCAGACGGAGAATTCCATCAGTCATACCGTCTTAACTCATATAAACACATAGCTTAACTTTTTTGCCTCCTGATGCCGCTAAAGTTTTTAAGATGCTATAAAACCTTTCGGGAGCAGTTCTCGTTTCTTCTACACACGCGAAGCTATAATATGAAAAACTCTTTAATCCATAACCACAATAGATGATAAACTGAAGACATTAAAAGAGCAACAAACGCTTAGTTTAAATGATATGGTGGCAATGAAAAACCAGCTCGGGGACTATGTATTAATTGATTATGGTAATATTGCGAACCTAATACTATGCGCATTAAGACAAGAGTACTAAGCATTAAGACCAGAAATTCATGAAAATGATATTGACGACACAAATGTAATCTCTTTTACTAGATCCTTTAGGTAATATTGTAGAAGAAATCGAAACTTTTTTTCCTGCCTTTTAAATGAAACTATGTGAAATTCAGTTCATATAAAAAAGACGTGGGATTCATGTAGAAAAGCCAAAATGATCTGTTCTCGTACCGCTTTTCTTAGAGCCCACTTTTGATGTAAAAAGTGTACATTGATTTGAATGCTAGTCCAGACTTTTTTTTCTGTTTCTGACATTTTATTTTCCAAAATTTCACCATTCATTTGTGGATTAATAAAAGCCTCTTATTTTACCTTTCGTATTTACCTCTTAAGCTTCTGAATTTATTATTGAAACATTAGAGGATTTGTACTCTGCTCACTGCAGCTCATCTAACCCTGAAGAATGCTACATGATTTAAAGCCTGACAGAAAGAATCAAATCAAAGTACGCATTACAATTTTTACGCTGAACGAAACAAGAATCCCACTTCCCTTGTACAAATCAGAATTTCAGTAAAACGTTCATTAAAATTAGAAAAAAATAATTAAATTAGTATTAAAATTCCACTCTATCTTGAAAACAAAAAGAACTTGACAAAATACATGCAACAAAATTACTAAAAAGAAAAAAAAAAAAAAAAGTTTCAACCAAGAGCTTCAAGACGTTTCCTCACTGTCAAAGCTAACTTGCACCAAATTTAAGAGTTATAGGTACTCCTGAGCGTAGTAAAGGCCGACATTTCGTGCGTTTGAAAAGTCGTTTAAAAATTCGTGGTGTCTTGTAATATTTTGCTCTTTAGTTCCGGGCTTGAATTGGTTTAGCTTAGGACTTTTATTAAATTATAAACTCTTGTAGCTGCCGTTCCAATTAACCGCTTGCCTGATTATCCCGAGTTATCTCGGGCTCGTATGAGTTGCAGGTAATTATTATCCCGAGAAAACTCGGGTGAAACTAATTGATTTCACGCCTATAAATAATTAAAAATTCAACTTGAAACCTACATATTTTATTTGTATTGTTTCATTTTCTTGTACTTCAAAATTAAATTTAAAAAAAATGTGGTTTGTTTTTTTTGCAATTTTTTCCAAAAAAAAAAATCGTAAGGGAAGTGGTTAATTGAAAATATTGTAAAAATCTTCATCTGATGAAACAAAAAAAGAAAGAAAAAAAAAGGAAAAAAAACGCTTTTTGAACAACATAGATTGGTAATGAGTGTGGAAAATTATCATCCCTTCAACAGATAATTTATGCAAATATTTTAGCTTAAAAAATATTACAAAACCCTAATTCCAAACGTAATGAATACTGATAGGTGCAATTGGTAATTTTGTACCAAATTTCAAAGCTGTAGGTACTATGGCGTCTCCAGAATGCAGTTATGAAGCACACATTCTTTCCCAAGTCCTTCGACCTTGCATTTTTTTAGTACATAGACACACGAAAGTTGCTGGTTCTCTGTCTAGAACTGTTTAAAAAAGTATTCCCAGATCCGAGTTTATTGTGCAATTGTAGCAGACAATCATATTGCGCATTCAAAAGTGGTTATTTGGATACGTTTATGGTGAAAGGAATGAAGAAGGCTACAGTTTATGGGCACCTTCAGAAGTTATCAAAATATATTTGAAAAACAGATTTTTCGAATGGAGCGTGGTAAATAAGAGAAGAAAAAAAAATCTGTTTACCGAAAGTATTTCTGAAAGAGAATTTCTTTTTAAAGGTCACTATAGATATTTCTATTAGAGTTTTGATGGGTTTTCTTATAAAGATATAGGATATTTGAATATTTTACAGCAAACCTTTGGCTTGTATTTTTGAAAATTACTGAAAATGTTTCGAAGAGAGTTACAGCAAGGGGTTTTTAAAACTCCGATACGTACTTCAGAAATGTTTGAAATGGGAAGATCTTAAAATAAAAAAAAATCTCCATTACTTTGCGTGGTTATTTTTGAAAGGTAGGAAATGTTTTTGAGTGGTTTAACTCAGATATTCCAGAAAGATTCAGTAAATAGTACTTCAGAAGTACTTAGATACTGAGTAATATATTTGGTGCTTGAATATTTCACAGAAAAAATCCACATATTTCTAGCAGTGAGAATATTCCAAATTCATGGAAAAACATTTTACACAGAGTTACAACGAGGATTTTAGAGAGTTATAAAGTGTATTTTAGATGTCTTACAATATACTTTAAAAATAATTTTACAAATAGCAAATTTTGCAGTAGGGGGTCGTCTGCAAATGATGCCATGCTTTGAGGGTGGAGGGGGATTCGTGAAGTTGTGACACCTTGTGATTAAAGGGAGGGAGGGGTAATAGGAAGTGCGGCATTACGCATTTTTTATGAGAATATGCTTATGAAGAAAAGCGTGACTTGTCACAGTGGGTAAAACAAGGGGTTAAGGTAAGAAGAGACACTTTGTGAAAAAAAAGGAGAGGGAGTAAAAATTGTTGAAAAATAGTGTGACATCATTTATTGACAGCCCCTAAAATCCATTTTACCTCAGGTATTCCTGGCAGTTATTGATAGACTTTCTAAAAGTTATGGGATAAGGTAAATTAGGGGAAGAAGCCGTAGTTTTTAACTTTATTTTTTATAAAAGGAAACATTGGCTTTATTTTTAATCAACCACTTTATCGACAAATTTGGATCTTTGTGATTGGTAATAATTATTCAAGTAAGAAATGTTTTAAATAAACCATGTTTTTAAAACGGACTAAAATGACTTGTACTTAAAACAGACTCGTAAGAAGTTCCGACTTTTTATGGGGCTTTAAATCTACTTGAGGTTTAGGGAAATTATGTTTCAAATTATGTTCAAAAACACGGTAAATTAAAATTTTTTTTTCTTTAAATAATTGTTTTCTGGTTTTAGAGTATTGTATATGACATTTTGTAGTCGATTTTATACATTTTAATGAGCAACTGATGGCGACTTCCAATACATTTTATCTTTACAGCTCACAAGTTTAAAGAAAGAAAACATAAGATATGTAATGTCACAAAAAGATGACTTTTAAAAAATCTACTTACATTTAGTAATTGTTCTCAAGGAAGATCGGGGCATGGCAAACTTGTGTGACAGACGTTCGGCGCAAAGCTATCTGCTAGAAAAATAAGGATTATAACAAGCAAACAGTTGCAAAAAATCTTCAAAAATTACCAATAAAAGGACTACTTCTTGTTAATCGATGCCTTGAACTTTGAAAATGCTTTTATAGCATGTCTTTACATTCAGAAGCTCACTTTTTGCATTGAAAAAGGGGTCTTTTGAAACTCCGAAACACGTGTATGCAGTTCAAGGAAAATCTACGCAATTTAGTGCTGTCATATATATTTTTTACTTTTCTGTCCACAGGTATTTCTTGAATAATAAAATGTTTAATCTTCTGAATTTTTGTAAAATCTTTACAAAACGCTTCTTCGTTTCAAATACAATTTTAGGATAAAAATACATTAATGTATAAACGTTTTAAATTAATGGTTTGAAAATTCGCGGAATCTTGTACGACTCTTGAACTCGCGGAATATTCAAAGACTTGTTTCCAAGAATGCATTTAAAAATTATTCGAAAAAAAAAAAAAACGGCATACGGAAGGTAAATTTCAATTTACATAGTTAAAGTAATTTTATTATTTCTGTAATATTTCTAAAAATAACTAATATGATATTAATGACAGATCAACATGCATCTGGAAATAAAGTTTGTTTTGCTAGGCTATATTTCTTCAACCTCTTAAGAGCTGCCGTTTTTCATCCAATAGCGTGCATTTATGCTATATTTTTGTATTAAGATTGGTTAAAGGAAATAAATTCTTTTAAAAATTTTGGTTATAGAATGAAATTTAACTTTAGAGCGTACCGTTTTTTTTTTCGAGTGAGGGGGGGGGAGTACTATTCCTATATTTAACAGTTGATGTATTACTTTTCGCATATCATTAGAAAAGTATTAACTAACCAGGGATGCCAAAATAGTTTATTACAAACATCTGATGAATTAGCGCGTGGGTAATTCCAATTGCCTTATTTAATATGTTAAATTGAAAATGTTCTAAAAATTAAACTAAAATATTGAAAAAGAAAGAAAACAGTTTGTAAATGTCAGTATATAAATATTGGTAAACATTTAGTGTTTTAAGACACAATGAACAGGACGAAGTGTAAAGTTTGAATGATTTATCGTTAAGATTAATGTCTTGTTGAAATTATAGTATCTTCTGGGCATTTTAATGGATGTATCTGTTGTTGCAAAAAACATCCAACAGAGTCTCAAAGTATGTTATAGTCCTGTATCATCATATGAACTATATAAAGAACTATATGAGTCTCTATTTTGATAGAATGAAATAAAAGTTAGAAGGCTTTCAGAACTTTATGTTTAAAAATTATTTGTTTATTCAGTAACGAACGTAACTTGTATGCATTTACTGTTACATTGCTGCGCCGTAACGGATGTTTAGCAGTACATTCGTTACTGCGCAAAGCAATTTAAATATTGTTTATGGAAACAAAAATTATAATATTTTATATTAAAGTAGTCTCTGTGCTTCATAAAGTTCACGCAGTGAAATTAGCATCTAACACATTTGGACCTTTTGGTAAATGTTATATGCAACATTTGATACGTGTTACCGTAAATTTGTCCCTAAGCGAAAAAAAAAATCTTATTAATATCAATCATATTTACCTGTATTAATACGCTCTCTCCACTGTACATTTAAAGTACAGGAATACATTTACACTTTTGAATATAAATTAATGGAAAGACCCTTTGCCTTTCTGCGATGAGGCCAAAACGTTTTGTATACAGACGAATTGCTAACAAATTTAGATTAGGACCTTTCCCCTACAAAAGGATTAAGCTAGCCTCGGCCATTCCAAGTCTCATAATTACTTTCTTAAAAGAAAAGCCTCCCGTCTCATCAAAGTGGCTTTTTGTTATTTTTCACTTCCTCACCCATAATTTTGATAACTTTTTCGGATTTGTCGAGCTATAGGCGCTCCCTTTACGACTCCTATAAATTGCAGATGTTAACTATTTATAAGTTTTCCCTCGGCCTCGTTAAAACGTCGACTCAGAGGAGCTTAGGGTTATTTAGGGAAAAGTTATATTTCCATTTTATTTTCTGCCCAAATATTCCTGAAGATTTTGTGGAGCACTAATAGCTTCGGCTTCGGCCATAACTTGGAAGTGGGCTTTAATTCCGAAGGAAAAAGTCTTAAAGGCCGGTAACAATGTTAATGAAGACATAAGCTTGTCGACGAATGAAATGGCGATAACCAAATTTAAGTGCTTTGTCGGTAATGTGATTCAATACACGGGGATTACTTCGTTTTTGCCTGTATGAAGAGTTTTTTCTCTTCTTTCTAGTACTTTATTGAAAGTGATTTTTTTACCTCGCTTTTACGTTTTTCTTCCATAATTATTTCTTCTTTACCAGATTTTTTTTGTTGTGGGATTTCAACTGGAAATTAAATTCTTTTATGCTATTTTTAAAGTTTTTTTTTTTTTAACGGAGGAAGTTCTTATTTACCTTTATAACACAGAAAAAAGTCATAAAATAGATAGAAGCATTTTAGGAAGAAGTCTTATCTCAAATTAGATTCTGTTTTAATGCAATTGAACAGTACATTTAATGCCCAAAGTAATATCTCGGGTTTAAATAAAACTGAAGTAAATGTGTAAAAAATTAAAGCTTAGAAAAGCATTTTATTTTTGAAAATAACTTTTAGATTAAATGGATGTACATTTAATTTAATGATGCCTTGTTTTAGAAACTCGGAAAAGAAATTGAACATTTAATGCACAATGCAACATTTTTTTTATTTAAATAAAACTGAATCAAACTTGTGAAATAATCAATTAAAATTAAGAAATTCATCTAATACCCAATCAGATTAAATAGATAAATATTTAATAAATGCTTCGGTATTTTAGACATTTTGGTAAGTAATAGGAAAATAGATGTCATCTGCAGAAGTTTGTAGCTTATTGCAAACAAAATGTAAATAAAATCAACGGTTAAAACATTAAAGTTCTTGTTTTTTTATTTATATGCTACTAAATACGCATCTGAAATTATCTTTCTTTGTTTACATTTTATGAAGCAGCCATAGCTATAGATTTTTTTAATGGCGACAGTATTGTTCATCATCTGAAATATGATTAGCGTGAATTTAAAACCTTGCAATAATTTGCATGGCATTAAATACATGCTATAAAGCATTTCATTTAGTTACTCTAGTATTACATATATGTTTAAGAATCGATTATTTGCCTGATAATAAGTTTCCACCTATCAGTTACCATTCGCTTTCCTGTAATAAAGAAACAACTAGAAAAACTTAGATTCATTACCACATTATCTCCCCATAATATTACTTTAATTACCTATCCATGTTTGACATTATTTATGTCCCCAACATTATCTAGGCATTTTCTGTATGCCAGTTCGGTTTTGTGATTAATATCATATCAATATTTTCACGAAAATGGTATTGAACGTGGATGGACTTACAATGTAAAAAATAACCGAAATCTATCTCCTTTAATTAACATAAAAAGCGCAAATTAGTGCATGTGCGCTTCAAACGTGATTTGACAAGTGTATGATCATCAACTGAAGAGTTATTCTTTATTTTTATCAATACACAATACAAAATTCCGATCTTCGGGTGTTATCTCTGCAACTCTTGTAACACTTAGCAATCTCATTTCTAATTTAAGAAGACTTGGCGCTGGCCACTGACAGACTTCACATAACTCATCCCTTGTATTCTACCATCCCTTGTCCCCCTCCGTTATCATTAACCAAGGATCTCTGTCTCGATTTTGATCAAAGGCACGTACCTCAAAAGAGATCTTGAGCAAAAAAAATCGACCCATCCATAAAACAAGAAAAAAAACTAAATTGACCAGAACATAATCCATGCTCATCTCGCGTGTATGCCAAGGAGAAATGTTCATCTTACTATTATTATGATCGGACATATAGGTACGGAAAAATCTCTTATTTTTTTTACTGGTATTATTATGATTATCTATTTTGGCAGTGCAGAATGAAAGCACTATATAATAGCGGTGCCGTCCATAAGTTGAGCAGTCTATAATTTCGGACCAGACCAGTCCCCCGAGACAAGGGCCCAGTCACGATGTGCTGCGGGCGAGTATAATTAAAAGCCATTCCAGGCCCCGGTGCGGTGGTAATTATTGATCACGTGGGCACGGTCTCACCACCTGATAAACGATAGTAGCATTACCGGTAGCCGTAACATCGGTAGCAATAACATTTGATCTTTCGCCCGCAAAACTCGAAGAACGTGAGAGCTCGCTCCGATTTTCTGCTTTCATGAATGAAAGATGGAAATTCGGGAGCAGTTCCCACACGAAGATGTGGGATATAGTACTCCACAGGTGCATTTTGTTTACGAGTGTATGGACAATCTTTTGGCCTTTTCATTCAGTAGTTATTCAATTTCCGCAAAATACAATTTACTTCCCTTTTTCAGGCTTAGTTTTTGTAAAACAACAACATTTCTGTAATTAATTATGTTACTTTAGAAAACGATGCTAGATATCAGGACATAAGTAGATGCTTTTTTAACTTTTGGAAGAAAGTTGTAAAGAATACTACTAGCTGTTACGATTTTTTGCAGAATATTGCAAAGATTACTTTTGGTTAACATTTGTAAGTAACATTTCTTCGATTAATTTTGTTACTTTAGAAAACAATGCTAGATATCAGGACATAAGTAGATGCTTTTTTAATCTTTGGAAGAAAGTTGTAAAGAATACTACTAGCTGTTACGATTTTTTGCAGAATACGGTAAAGATTATTTTTGGTTAATAGCAGAAATTCATTGTTCATTAACTATTTATCATTATTTTCCTGAAAAAGGCTTTTCTAAACGAGAGTAGCATTACCGGTAGCTGTAACACCGGTAGCAATAACATTTGATCTTTCGCCCGCATTATAAAATTTAAAGTTTTGTGCTTCAAAATTACAGTTATCAAATTATATGATAGGATCATATGGTCTGTAAAATTTCAGAAAAAAAATATTTTTTAACTTACACTTCCTGCTTTCTCCTTTGCAATTTCATGCGAGTTTCTAAATTGAATAAATATTTGTTTAAACCCGTACTCACACTTTTTGTAGAAACAAGAAAATGCATTGTTCTGCAGTTTAAGTTTGTTTTGTTCATAAAATCTCAAATGGTGTTGTCATTCAGTTAATTTTAGTACTTATCCTTTCACGGGAGGTATTTGTTGAAATCTCTGGTTTGTTTACATTTTGCATGAAGTATAATGATATAACAATTGAATTACCGAGTTTGGAGTTTTCTCTGTAAGGAGAAATAGCTCACTTCTCAAGTGAATATTCAATTATGAGAGTTTTCTCCTCGTTGATCTTCTTCCTCCGCTTTTAGCTTCAGGAAATATTTCTATTGAATTTACATTTAAAGGTAGGTGGAGGATTTTTCTCAGAAACTTTTTCAATATTTGTCTAAGAGAAGTTATTTTAAAACTCAAAAGCTGCACTGCGGAAATATATTCATTTTTTCCCCTCTGGTAACATTTTATTTAAGGCTTTAGAAAAAAAAATTGTTTCGGATATGTTTGGAAGTTTAAAATGGAAATATTTATGCTGGATTATAATCGGTTGTGTTAAAGCTATGTTTAACACAACCTTTCACTTTGAAGTTGTTTCGCTTCAAAGTTGGTGGTATTTGCTTTTGAAAGCTAAGTAAATGATTTCTGAAAACAGCTGAAGTATTTTGAAGATTTTTAAAGAGAACTTTTAAACATATCTTTCTTAAAATTAACTGTCAGAAATTAAGATACCGGATTTTCTTTCTAAAAGAGGCCTAAAAACATGAAAGTATTGATCAACAAATATATATTTTTCAAACCAATTTGTGGAATATTTTTTCTCTGTGTATGATTTGGCTAAGAATTAACTACTACTTCCACTGCTCTCACTCCCCGCCGCCAGTGTCGATGAGTCAGTAGCTCTCTGGAAAACGAGAGAGGCAGAATGCTGAACCACCGTTATGTAATAAAAGAAAGTTAGTTGAAAATTTCTGCCTTCTCTTTTCACCTACACCAATCAAGCATTAGATGATTAGTTTGCATTTGTTTTTATGGTGCAGCGACCGAAAAAGGATTTTGGATTCGCAAAAGTTGTAGAGGTAAAGTGAATGAGTAAGAGTAATTTGAATTGTATTTCTTTGCCTTATTACTTAGTTAAAAATGAGTGATAAAGATGAATCTACAGTTGAAGAGCGAAACTCTGTTGTGTTTAAGAAAAAGCGAGCTGGATTAAGAGCAGCAACCAGCAAGCTTCTTACAAAAATTCAAAATACGTTGGCTGCTGTTTTGAATGATGCATACACATTGGACATCCAATGTGATGAATTGCTAACCTATTCCGATCAGTTGATCGAGAAGTTTCAATCTCTGAAAGAATTAGATCAGGAGATTTTAGGATTTTTAAAGGAAGATGAGATTGAAAACGAAGTATTAACGAGTGAAGATTATAATGAGAAAATTATTATGTTTCGAGGAAAAATTGAGAGATACGTAAAAAATTCTAACAAGCAGAGTGTCGCTCCCATTAGTACTGCTATTGTGCATTCTGATTCTGAGTTGATAGCGAATAGTGGCGGCGGTGTAAATCAGCAGCAATTTAAATTGCCGACATTAGTTTTATCTAAATTCTATGGTGATCCCCTTAACTGGCTTGAGTTCTATAACCAGTATGACAATGCCATTCATAGCAATGATTGTTTAGGCAAAGTTGAAAAGTTTACATATTTAAAAAGTTACTTGGGGGGATCGGCATTAAGTGCCGTTTCGGGTTTTGCGTTGACCGCTGTGAACTATGACTCAGCCTTGAAACTATTGAAGGATCGTTTTGGTCGTACTGACTTGATAATTAGTGCTCATATGAAAAAATTATTAGATATTCCTAGTGTTAGAGATGCCCGTGATGTCAAAGGTTTACGTAAATTCTATGATACATGTGAGATGCATATTCGAAGTTTAAGTTCTTTGAACGTGACAACGGGTTCTTATGGTAGTTTATTGTGTCCCGTTATTTTAGAGAAAATGCCGGGAGAAATGGGCTTAGAATATAACCGTAAGAAAAAATCTCGGGATGAGTTTAACATTAATGAGCTTATTGAATATCTAAGAAATGAGGTAGAATGCCGAGAATCGGCGATTACGCTGACGAGTCAAAACAATAGTTCTCAAAGGGTCAGAAAATTTGAAAGCCAAAACCCATCCTTTGGCAATCGTAGAAATAACTATCAGGCCTCAGCTGCTGCATTTAACACTGTTGTTCCTAATTGCTTATTTTGTAATAAGTCTCATGATAAGTACAAGTGTGATGTTGAACTGGATAAAAAAGTAGAAAAGTTAAAAAGAGAGTATAGATGTCTAAAGTGTTTCAATAAGAATCATGTTTGGCGTTTTTGTAAAAACAGAACTATTTGTAAATGTGGTTCTAGATCCCACCATGAGTCAATTTGTAATTATGTATCAGAATCGGACCAAAAAGGTGAGACACAGTCGTTCAGTTCCGTTTCCCAAAATCACAATAATATTGCCGGACAGAAAAGAGTTATGTTGCAAACGTGCTCTGTTATTGCTAAATCGGGAACCAAAACTAAGCACGTACGTGTTCTCCTTGATCAAGGGTCGCATAGATCTTTCATTAGTGAATCCTTAGCTGGAAGTTTAGATTTGAAACCAATAAATCATGAAAATCTTTCAGTGTTCTCTTTTGGGGCAAAAAGTGCGAAAGAAAAAGCATATCCTGTGGTTCGCGTTGAGTTACAAAACAAAAAAGAAAGCAATAAGAAAAAGGTTGTGGAATGTTTGATAACCGAAACTATAAGTTCGGCGCCGATTCTACCCCCCTCGGAAAAAATAATAAAGAAAATGAAAGACCTTGGATTGGATCTTGCAGATGTTAGCGCGCGTGAAGGAGAAATATGCGAGTGCGATATTTTGTTAGGTGCAGATGTTTTTTGGGAAACTGTGCTGAACGATAGGGTTGAAATAACGCCACATTTAACGGCAATAAAGTCTCAATTTGGATGGCTCGTGGCGGGATGTGAATTTGAAAAAGAGGTTTTGTGCTCTAGTGTTTCTGTCAGTAAAGCAGTAGTGTTAAATGATTTGTCAAAGTTTCATGATTTGGAAACGTTGGGTATAGTTGATAAGAGTGATTCATTATGTGAAAATGAACAATTAAAGCAATTTAAGTCTAATCTTAAATTCGATGGTAACAGGTATACAGTTAATCTGTTGTGGAAGGATAATGCAAGAGAAATGTTGAAAAGCAATTTTGAAGTGGCGTCAGAAAGATTTCGTAGATTGCGTCTGCGATTTCTAAACAATTTGGATCTCTTTAATGAATATAAAGAAGTAATTGAGGGGTATGAACGCGAAGGTATTATAGAGAGGGTCCCTGAGGAAAATAGTCAAAAAGGGGTTGAGTTTTATCTGCCTCACAGAGCAGTTGTCAGGAACGATAAAGTAACGAGTAGGCTAAGAATTGTGTTTGATGCGTCCAGCCACGCGAATAATGAGTTGTCGTTAAATGACTGTCTTCATGTTGGCCCTAATCTATACCCTGATATTTTGGATTTGTTACTTAGGTTTAGAGAGAATCCTATTGCAATTACAGCAGACATACGGCAAGCGTTTTTACAGTTAGAACTTGATCCAATTGATAGGGATGTATCTAGGTTCTTTTGGATTAATGAGCTTGACCAGAAAAACCCTATAGTTTACCGATTTTGCCGTGTGCTCTTCGGTATTAATTGTTCCCCATTTTTGTTAGCTGCCACTATAAAAGAACACATAAAAAATTATGCTGAGGACTTACCATCAACCTTCCAAATCTTAAATGAAAATCTGTACGTTGATGATCTAATTAGTGGCAGACAGACCGTAGAAGAAGCGTTAAAGACTAGCCTTGAATGTACCCAAGTATTTAAGGATGCTGGCATGGAGTTAAGGAAGTGGCAAAGTAACAGTAAAGAACTTTGTAAATTGTGGGAAAACTCAGGTGTCCATGTAGAAAACGGGAAAAGCGTGAATAAAAGTCTAGCTCAAGGTAGTTACCCCCTTAAAGTTTTGGGATTGGGTTGGAATCCTGATAAGGACATTCTTTATTTTGATATGAGAAATTTGATCACGGTTATTGCAATGCCAGTTTTGACGAAACGTCATATTTTGAGGGTAGTGGGTATGATATTTGATCCCATAGGCTTTCTTGGTCCCTTTACTATCAGGATAAAAATGTTGATCCAATCGTTGTGGAAGGCAAACGTAGAATGGGATGAAACTCTTTCTTCAGAAATCGGGTCCACATGGAGACAGTTGTGCGACGATATAAGAGAATTAAATTTGTGGGAAATACCGCGTTACTACTTTTTCGAGACAGGGAATAGGATTGTAGATCGTATTGAACTTCATATATTTTCTGACGCCAGTTTAAAAGCTTTTGGTACTGTATCCTATTTCAGAATCATAACTCGTGATGGTAAAATAGTAACATCATTAATATCGGCGAAAGGTAGAGTATCGCCATTGAAATCAAAGACTCATGAACTTCAACAAACTTTACCTCGTCTGGAACTTATGGGGGCTGTTCTCTCAGCAAGACTGTGTAAAACAGTGTTGAACTCCCTTAGTGCTACTATCCGCGTGGACGAAATTTGCCTTTGGACGGATTCGTTGATTGTGCTGTGTTGGGTCAAATCTTCTCCCCTCAAGTTGAAACAGTTCGTGTCCAACAGAGTCCAGGAAATCCAGAAGCTGACTTCAGAAGCGAATCGGTTCCATGTGCCTGGTAAAGATAACCCAGCGGATCTGATCTCTCGTGGGATTCCCGTTTCCGTCCTGCGAGAGTCACGTCTATGGTTCCATGGTCCCGACTGGTTGTCTCGTGCCGAGGAGGAGTGGCCTTCACAAGAACATCATGAAGTAGATCGCCACACGCTTGAGATGAAGGATGTGACTGTTCACGAATGCGTAGTGGAGCCGAAGAAGAAGCTGCTGGACACATCTAAGTATAGCTCATACTTGAAGGTTCTAAGAATCATGGCCTGGATAAGAAGATTCGTATCAGCAGCAAGAGGAAGAAGATGTTTTGAAGAAAACCTAACGGCGCAAGAGCTTGAAGAAGCTGAGAAAATCCTCTTGCGAGAGGTTCAGGCAGAGTTCTACCCGTCAGAGTTGAAGTGTCTCCAACGAGGAAGGTCGGTTGACCAAGACTCTTCTATCTTCACCCTGTCCCCATTCCTGGATGAAGATGGAATCATAAGAGTATCAAGCCGTTTGGAAGAAGGTGATCACCTGACGTACGAGGAAAAGAAGCCCGTACTTCTCCCAAACAAAGCGACGTTAACAAGTCTCATAGTACAAAGAGAACACGAACGATCCTTTCATTCGGGAGTAGACTACACTCTGACTAGAGTTAGAAAGAAGTTTTGGATTCCTAAGGGAAGACAGTGCATCAAACAGCTCATCAAGCGCTGTCTCATCTGCCGAAGATTTGCCGTGAAACCAGCTACTCAGATGACGGCACCCATTCCTGGAGACAGATTGGCCATGACACCACCCTTTAGCGTGGTTGGAGTGGACTTCACCGGACCAGTCTACATCAAAGAAGGTGAAGAGAGACAGAAAGCTTACATATGTCTCTTCACTTGTGCAGTAACCAGAGGAGTACACTTGGAATTAGTTTCCAATATGTCAACAGAGAATTTCCTCTTAGCGTTTCGGAGGTTCCTTGCCCGTAGAGGAAACTGCAGAATCATTTATTCCGATAATGCTAAGACCTTCAAGAGTGCAAACAAAGAGTTATCCTCCTTTAAGAGGATATTTCGAGATCCCGAAATCCAAGATTTTGTTGCTTCTGAAGGAATAACCTGGAAATTCATCATGGAACTCTCGCCATGGTGGGGAGGGTTTTATGAACGCCTGATGAAGACCATTAAAGATCCTCTGAAGAAGATCCTTGGACGAGCTTTGCTTACCTTTGAGGAGATGACTACAGTCCTTTCTGAAGTCGAAACTGTAGTGAATCATCGTCCGCTGAGTTTCGTGTACAGTGAAGCTGGAGAGCCTGAAGCCCTGACTCCGGCTCATTTTCTTCATCCCTTCAGAAACAGTTTTAAGTATCCTCAACACTTCTTGGAATTGATCAACAGTAGTGAGTGCCTGACGAAGAGGAAAAGGTATCAAGTCGTCTTATTGAAAAGAATCTGGACCAAATGGAAAGACAGCTATCTTCTGGCCCTTAAAACAGCCCACAATCTTGCGATTCCTGTCCCTAAGGCAGAACTAAAGGCAAAGGACGTAGTTCTTCTACAAGGACCATCTAAATCTAAATTTTTATGGGACTTAGGTATCATCGAAGAAACTTATAAAGGTAGAGACGGTCTGGTAAGATCCTGCCTTATTAAAACCCCCAGAGGCTTATTTAAGCGGTCAGTACAATTGGTCTATCCTCTTGAAGTAAATTAATTCTTGCTCATTCACTCAAAAGGTTAATTTGTTTAGTGTATATCAGTGTTTATGTTGTGATTTAATTTTGCAGTATTTTGATATTGTGATTATTTAGCTTAATTATTTTTTAGTGTTAATTGATTAGTATTATCAGTTTATAGAACTCTGTAAACAGAGTTCGGTGGGGAGTGTGGAATATTTTTTCTCTGTGTATGATTTGGCTAAGAATTAACTACTACTTCCACTGCTCTCACTCCCCGCCGCCAGTGTCGATGAGTCAGTAGCTCTCTGGAAAACGAGAGAGGCAGAATGCTGAACCACCGTTATGTAATAAAAGAAAGTTAGTTGAAAATTTCTGCCTTCTCTTTTCACCTACACCAATCAAGCATTAGATGATTAGTTTGCATTTGTTTTTACAATTTAAGCGAAACCAGAAATAAATGAAATAAAATATAATGCCTTTATAAGAACTAATTCTTTCAATGAAAATTAAATTTAAGTTTGAGGAAGCAAAGTGTAAATTAATGTTTAAAATATACTAAATTAAATGAGGAAAATAAAAATATTTAAAAAAAAACAAAATAGAACCGACTTCTAAGTGCAACTGAAAATTGCTCTAAAAAGTAAAAGATAATTTTATTCTTTGAACACCATCGATACTTAATTTAAGCATAACTTTTAGAGTCGGCACAAAAACAATGGGTAAAACCATACGTAACCATTTTTCGTTGACAGTTTCCCAGAAAAAACACTCAAGCTTGAAAACGAAGCATTTACACCGTTTTTGTATTGCCGTTACAAATTTGTAATTGAGTTACGATTGATACTTTTTAATATTTCTGCGCCGACTCCTATGCTTAAGCAATTTTCAGCTGCACTTTGAAGTCTGTTCATTTTTGTTTTTAAAAAATATTTTTATCTTACTCCTTTTAGTGTAAATGTATTTCCAAAATAGAACGTTGCCATCATGACATTTCATCTTATTATTTTATATAAATGTTCGTATTTTTTTTATATAATATTATTTAATAAAATAATAAAAATATATACATTTATCAAAGCTTCTAAAATTTTAAACGATTTGTACAAAAAGCTACTTCTTGTTACTTTCCATTGATCTGAAATAATAATAATTGTCTTCGAGAACAGTTAAAGCTTGAATTGTACTAGCAGCCATTCTCTTCACAAAATGCATTAAAACATCAAATACTATACAATACAATACAATACAATACAATACAATACAAATGTGACGACCAGCAGCAGGCTCTGGGCCCACCTGGGCTGGTCCTAGATTACCATTAATAAATAAATTACCATTTTATCTTTAGAAAATATCAAGCTTCAGTTTAAATATGTTATATCAGCTTTTATAAGGTATTTTAGAAATTATTTCGCAAATGTAATAAAAACCCGTTAAAGCGTCCATCGCCTATGAGTGCAGAAAATTTCTATGAACGAAGGGGTGGCCGCTTAGAGAGGTTTTACTGTATCACATACTGTTTAAAATTGATTCGAAGGTTCTGTATTTTTCTTTCCTTTTTTTAAGTAATAATTGAAGGGTCAGGGGGAAAAACCACGGTAGTCCACTTTTTGTTGAATTTAAACTGATGCTACTACCTGTCAGAAAAATAAGTGTAATTTCGTTTAGTATATGCAATATTCGTGAAAAAACACTGTAGTCCATGTATTATTGTCGTTTTAAAACAAGTATACTGGGGAAGTTTATGAGTTCGTAAAGTTTAAATTTCGTTTTTCTCAAAATGAATCACCGTGGTTTTTCCCCCTGACCCTTCAATTCGTTTCATGGAGTGAATTCTTTTAATCAAAACCGTTCAGTACTTATTATTGTAACAAATATGTAAAATACATTTGTACAGATGTATTAAATTCCTTTTTCAGTAAGGAACAACATAGTAGAAAGAATAGCGAATGCAAAGGGGTCATTCCATGGTAACTCAGGTTACATTTGATACACTTGTGCCTGGCTTAACACTTATTCTAATGAAAAAAAAAATGTTTTGGAAAGGTCATTGGTTTTTTTTTTAATTTTAGACTACTTTTAACTTATTTAGGAAATGCAAAATATGTAATACATATAATAATTATTAACCATTACAATTTCTCTTGGTAACTCAGGTTACCTAAAACAGACATCTGACATACTTAGTTCACTAAGAACTTGAAATTATGTTCTTGTTAAAATTTTTGATTGATACAAAGTATTGTACATCAATCTATAGATTCTAAGCTACTTTAAAACTTACATTTGAATGTAAACAGCGACATAGAGTTTTTTTCATTAAATATTCACTCAGTAACTCAGGTTACAAATTGTTGGTAACTCAGATTACGCATCATAAAAATTCTTTCAATATTACTGTTTTTCCTAGTAATTAATTTAAGCTATCTGAAAAAAAAGCACTGTTGCTAATAGAATTTAACATGTTTTTGATAAAATCAAATAAAAATTATCAAAAAAAAAAAAAAATTGATTGAAAAAAATTGAAAAATGACTTGCACGTCCCACTTTCCATGGAATGACCCAAAGTAAAAAGGATATCAATTTAATAAGAAATACACACATTTTTGGTAATCCGGAGATTTAAAACGAATTCATCTGGAAAACGAAATGTGCTGTGAGGTTTTACTGTAACTAAATTAGAAATTTCAAGCATTTGTCCTTGTCTCCATGGTGTCAAACTGCTTGATCTCTTTTTACATGCATCTAAATAGACAAACATTTTATTAAGTTATCATTCACAAACGATACAGATCGAAATGTCTTTTAGGCGATCACTGATAATGTTTATAATTTATCAAAAACACCATTTATCATTGCATTCCTTCTAACCTTGGCGTTCGTACCTTTAAGCTACAATTTGCGCAATGGAATACGGTACACATTCTATTTAATATGATAAATGAAGAGTTTTCTACATCGTTTCAGACATTTCATGTATAATTTGGTGTTACATTTTACTGGATTTTTCTACTTAATTTATGCTTGAAAAATTCAATGTTCAAAATTACCCGAGCAAATTAAAGAAATATCCAGTAGATTATTGATAAATGATAGCATAGTTTGAACAAAAGTTAATTCTTTTTGGAAATCAGGACTCTTGATATAGATGAATTTGTAAAAAAGATATATATTGCAAGTAAAGACCCAGATTGGGAAACGTTTTTAGTTGCCAGTGGCGAGTAAAAGCAAATTTATTAGCTATCCCTTTTTTGTAAATCAAAATAATAAGTTAATTGAAAATTATATTTTAAGTTAGAACTGAAATGTAAGCATTAGTGATTTCAGTAAAATATAATGTTACTAATTAATGGTAGTAACGTTAATTGTGTATCAAGCGTTAATTCTGATAACGGAAACTACTTAAATTTTAAGAGGAGCATTTTAATGACAAAAAATGTTATTTGCACTTTTATTTATGGTTTCTCATATTTCATAATGTATTGACTAAGCACGAAAAACCTCCTTAAAATAATCAAATTAAAAAAAGAAAAAAAAAAGACTATTTTCAAATATTATAAATTTTGTTTTCTTCTCCGACCAGTTTTCCTGAACTTTGAGACAGGAACTGTTACAACGGATTACAACTTTTAGACGCCACTTAGTCCTCAAAATTGCGTATAAGTAGCTCGAATTTCGGTCTCGTAATTATAAGATTAAATTTTCAGTTGAAGTCACACATTTTATGCTTATGTCCATGTTTCCATGTTATTACATCATTTGAAATCTTATTGAATGCATGTCAATTTTAACACGTTTTATTAAGTAGTTTTTCCAAGGAATATGTATCGAACAGTTATTGAGGAGATCTCTAATTTAGCAAGAAAAACAATTTGTAGTTATATTCTTTCTAACCTCGGACATTCGTACCTCAAAACTACATTTTGAGCAACAAAATACACTACATTATATTTTGTGTGATAAATGATAATGTTTCCAAATGACTTCCAGTATTAAATACTTAATTTTCTGCAACATTTTACTGAAATCTTCTAGTTAATGTATACTTGAAAGATGCAATGCTCATAATTACTTCAAAAAAAAAAAAAAAAAAAAAAAAAAAACGAATGTACACAACACAATACAACATTGAAGAACGAAAGCCTTGTTTGAAAAAAAAATCGCTCTTTTTGTTGATTCAGAAAAATACTTATGTTGCGTAGTCTTAGTTAAAATTACAAAATTTCTATTTTTCTCTGTACTTCCCTGATGTTAAAACGTTTGATCTCTTTACACACATATCTTAATTGTAATTCGTTTAATTAAGTTGTCATTATTAATCAATACTGCTCAAAACGTCTTTCAGAAGATGACTAATAATCTCAATACGTTGGCAAGAATACAACATGTAATCATTATATTCTTTTGGGCATTAGAAACAAACTTAAAGCAACATTTCAGGTAATAGAATTGGTACATTATATTTAGTGAGTAAAGTAAAGATTTTCCGAGTTTTTTCAGGCACTTGCTGTTTATTTTGGTGTTAAATTTTGCTACGAGCTCATTCCTTAACTTAATTTCTCAAGTCAAAGATTTTAAGTCTTGATTTTAAAAAGTCAAAGTTTGAAACCACTTGTAAAGATTAAACGAATATCTAGAACTACATTAAAAATGAAGCCATGGTCTGAATAAAAGGAACTATTTTATTGTACTCCGGATTTTTAATTTAACAAATATAGAAAACGAAAAATAAAGCTGTGTTAGGTTTTAATTAAGTTAAATTAACCATTTTAGGTATGTGTTATAGTCTCCATGGTGTGCAATTATTTTGTTTATTTTTATATACACCTCAGTAGTTGTACGTTTTATTAAGTTGTCATTCATGATCGATACAAATCAGAAAGTCTTTTAGCAGATCAATAATAATGTTCATAATTTAACAAATAAGACCATTTATCAGTTCATTTCTTCTAACTTTGGACATTCGTACCTTACAGCTATATTTTGCGCAATGGAGTAGGGTGCATTACATTTAGTGTGATAAATGAAGATTTTTCCAATTAGTTTCTTGCATTCAATGTTTGATTTCATGTTGTAATGCATTTTGCCTTTCTACTTGATATTTACTTGCAACAGTAAACGTTCAAAATCGCCTTAAAGGAGCCAACGAATTGTCAGTAAAGAATGAAAAAATAAAATATATGTTTAAGTTATTAATTGTAATCAACATCCCTCCGACCGAATGTATCATGTTCAAGGAAAAACAGCAGGTGACCGATATAATATTTTTTATAGTGCTTGAAGAAGTGCAAATGTCAGCAAATTGCCTCTATGATCCTTTTAAAAATTTAAATTAATAAGTATTTTATCATATGCATGGTAGAGTACTCAAAATCCTATGTCAAAAATGGCAAGTTTTTTAGAAAGCTTTAAATATTTTCTTAAAAAAATATTTTCACCTTCAGTTACCAGTCCTATCGAATCTTAACCAATTATTTATTGTTTTATTAGAAGAAAAATGAATAGATATACGATATACACTGCAAAAAATGAACTATTGTTTTTACAGTATAATACTGGCACCCGAGGTTAGAATTTAAAAGTGTAAAATGCACGGTAATAAACTGGAAAACTAGTAATTTTAGTCTTTTACTGAAAAGGTAGAAGTTTACAGTTTATTGAAGTAAAATTTAGCTGTATTATACTGCAAAGCAACAGTATAATACTGGAAGCAGAGGTTCCAGTTTGAAACTGTAAAATGCACGATAATGAACTGTAAAATTGGCAGTTTTACAGTTTAATACTGTAAAATTGGCAATTTTTACAGTTTATTACTAAGAAATTAACTGTATTTTACTGAAAAAACAACATTCATATATACAGTGCAGTCAGTGAGAATACTGATGCAAAAAAATTATGTTCGTTGAAGAAAAAAAAAATGAATTGTGAAATCTTGAATTTAAATTAGGCGATCGTGTGTGCGTTACGACCGCCGCACAGTGGAGTATTTGACTGAAAATCCTGGCCAAAATTATTTCGGTATTTTCGCTCTTCTGAAGGGAATACCATTCTGTGCGTTTGTGCGCTGTACAGCGAAGCTATCCAGCTTACAGCTATGAAACTTGGTACACAAGCTCTCTGAAAGGTCAGATGTTATAACCTGAAGCTCGATTTTAAAAATTTAATTTAGAAAAAAAGTTATTTTATGTTTTATCCATGTTTTAGACTTTTACGAGTTTACGACCGTAAAAAGGTTTCTAGTTAACGTAGGAAGAAAAACAATGCATCACCATTTAGAGCAAATCAATGTCTTTAAAAGTCTAAATTGTTTGAAGTTCTAACTTAATATCCCGATTTTCCAGGAATTTTCAAAGAAAGGTCTTTTTTTCGACGTTTTTTAATTTATCAATCAACGTAAATTAAAATTCATGCATCCGAGAATCTAATGGTGTTATTGCTCTGAAACTTTTCAAGAATACAATATAAACATTTCTCCTTCATTTAAAGCAAAAATGGTGAAGTTATCTTGTTCCATTGATTTTTAATGAATTTTTTTATAAAGAGGTGAAAGAAATATTTTCACCGATTTTCGCTCTGGAGCGTTCTTACCGGAACAGCTGGCTACTTGCCAAAATCTAGTTCGGAGCAAAAATGGAATAAGAAAGCGCATTTAATGCGATGTACTTCTAGTCATTTGAAAGAATGTACTGTAATTAATACTTGTTTATGAAAGAAAAAAATGCTGTTTACATAGCCCAGTGTTCTGTGCAAAACAAATTTGAACCTTTTTTTTTCTTTTCTGAATTCTAGTACTTAATAGATCGGTCATAATCGTTAAAATATAGCACAAGAAAAAAAAAAAAAAAAACACTATGACTACTGTAACTAACACTGGTGGTATCCATAGTGGTAATTTGATGTGTACCCCCCCCCCTTCCCCTGCCTTCCTCCAGAAAAAGGTAAAGTAACAACTTTTCATGTTGTATCAAAGTATGAACTTTTAAAATTTCTGGAAAATATAATTTTTCTTAATATGGTGCAACAAAAAATTGAATGAAAAGACAAGTATGCATTTTGAAAGTATTTAAAGTAAAATATGCACAATATGCCTATGTAACCATCCCCCCCTCCCGCAATAATGAGCACTATTTACCTCTGAAATTTGATAGATTCTGTATAATTTAAAAAATATTGGTGGAAATTTTCAATATTGAAGTATTTATATTTTTTACAAACACTTTAATCAATTTTAGGTGTGACCTGGGGTGAACCAACCCTCCTCCCCCCCCCTCTCCCACACACTTAAAACTTGCATCTAAAGATAATGTTATTTGCCGAAGACCATTTTTTCTTGAAGGCGGTTTTAAAATATCTGAGGGAACGGCTAATGGAGCTTCTCTCAGTTTCTGAACACTTTACTAACTCAGCCGCTCTATTTTCCATAAACTGTAGTTTTTTATCAAGTGCTTTATCGGGACATTCCTTAATTAATTCGTACAACTGCAGCCTGCTAAATTCTTTTTCCATGGTTAGGAGCTCAAAAATGATGCGTGTGATTCTTCAATGATAGTAATTCGTAATGTTACGTTCCTCTGTTTCTTAGTGGTCTTCTCTTTCCTCCCCCTATCTCTGACCGGACGTAGATATCCAATTTCAAGAGTGCAGGTGCAGGGCCTTGGTGAGGGGGACCAATGTCGTTAGTGAAATGTTCGCAAGCTTGGACACTCATATGGAAGCGAATACTACCCATTCCTTGAGTCGATTTTTATGTAAAAAACAGTTTACATAGCAGTGTGATGTTTCCCACTAAGAATTCTACGAATAGAAACTTAGGACTCAAATTTAATATGATTTCTATTTCACAGTGAGTAGGTAAAACGTCTTAAGCAATAATGATATCGATAGGAAATGCGCTAGAAAAGAAATTTACTAACATACTATATATAAGAGGGAAAATACCTCTCCCCCCCCCTTATGCCCCCCGTCACATAATTTGCTACAATGATAAAGAAAGGAAAACATGCATATATAAATGTATTTTTAAGTGATCTTAATTTAAAAGGAAAAAAAAAAAAACTTTGTAGTGATAATAAACTATTTTAATTGATTGACGGATTAGCTTACATAAAAAAAAATAATAAACTCACGAACAGTTATAAAATTGCATGTACATGTTTCAAGGGCACAATCGATGCAAAAAAAGTATGAATATAAAAAGAGCGTTTTGAAATTACTTCATTGAATCTCAACTTTAAGCTCACATCTTTATGTACTATAAAGGAGTTTCTCGTAACCCTGAAACACGTGTCTGAAATTTTATTGCTATTTATGTGCTTTCTTATTTGGATTCACCACCTATTTAATATTAATGAAAACACGAGCTACAAGTTTATTAAATTTTCATTGCCAAATTTGTTTTAATATCAAGACTTGTCCAAAATGATTAAATGATACATTTTATTAAAAAAAATCATTGAAAATTTTATTAAAAAAAATCAAAAAAAATTCATTTTATTACAAAAAAGCGAAAATTATCACGGAAACTTCATCTTTGACCGAGGCTATGAGCAGTTGTATGTGGCTCAAGTTTCCAAAACTGGTGCCGATCGATGCACCAGGTAATCAACTATTGTAAAATAAATTTTCATAAAAATCGGATAACTTTTCAATTTTCGACTTTTGGCCAGGATTTTCACTCAAATACTCCACTGTGCGCCGTGTGTAGTACATGGGCGCCATTGTGACAGATCATCGAAAACTGCAATTTCTAGATTAGCAAGCGGTCGCACTAAGAGTCTCTCATTCATTGAGGGCAGGAAAGTCTTCGCCGTCTGCTCTAAATGCAAAACTCAGCAGACTTCTCCAGTGCACATCCTGGACTGTCTGTGACTTTGCAAAAAAGATATCTTTGAATCACCTCTTCTTGTCCTTGATTTCCTGAGGGTCAATGGTCTCATGGACCTTGTCTGACTTCGTCAGACATTTGGAGGATTAGTCTCAACTCAACTCACATGGGCGCCACCATCTGCCTTGCCTGGGACCAGAGGTAGGCCTGCACCACCTGAAGGAGTGAAGGTCACGCCAGAAGTAGCAGGGGGACTGGCTGAGAGGCTTGGGGTCCACCATCTTGTCCCACACTGCAAAGCCGAGGGCGCCACTTTAGCAGAGCAGGGGATGGTTGGTGAGAAACGTTGGCAAACGGCCAATCTGAAGGGGGGGGGGCGTCGAAAGTCCAAAAAGAAAACATATAGCAATTTGTTTCTGCTCAAAAAGAAAAAAATAAGAAAAGCATACACAGATTGGCATTTGAGGTTGGATATCTTGGCTATTGATGGAGTGGTATAACTACTTCAAATAAATACCTCTTTAAGAGGTTTCTTTTACTTTTGAATATAAATTCAAATTATTTCATTTTTGATATGCATTGTTTTATCCTGTTGACTATTATTTGAGAAATAAATTTCTGTTACTAAAAGAACGGTAATAACTCATGTAAGTGATGAAATCAACCCGTTGCATTTAACTTCATTGTAAATGTAAGTATCGTAAAAGTGTACCTCGCTCTGTTTGCATTATCATTGGTTCAGTATAGCGAACCATGATTAGATGTTAATATCCACATTCAAGATTTGAACACATGATCCTTGATCAATGAAAATATCTCTATTTAATATCATGATTTTCATTCAATATTATATGATCTCTGATATTGTAGTCTACGACTCTGAATAATTATATATTAAGAGTCATGATGCAGCGTTAATTTTCTGCGATCCAGTGCAATGATTCAAGATGTCTTCAAAGATCATGGCGATGGTATGATAGGCTACCAAATTTTCTGCGATCCAGTGCAATTATTCAAGATGTTTCCAAAGACCATGGCAATGGTATGATAGGCTACAAAATTTTCACAAGATCCATGGCAACTAAAAGTATCTGTGACTCAATTTAACAATCAGTGCAGCCGCAGTAATAATATGTAGTTTCCTGTAAGAGCTTATGCTATATATAATGATTCAGAGTCGAGCTTGGTCAATGTCTTAATGTAGTGTAAGGTTATAAAATTCAGAATATCATTCTTTAACAGCTATTCAGATGTATAAATCATTGGTTGATATAATGGTTCATGATTGAACATGATACATAATCATATCTAGCAAAAATATCAATGTTCAACTGGTAAATGCTATCAAGTAATAATATTTTTCAATAACTTTATAGCTGCGGTATATGAAGTAAACCCAAATTGTTTTGCTTCAATACAGAAAACTTTTTTCGAATTTGTGCTTCTATTTATTTCGCAATTCCTTAGCTTGTTTTATAAAGCGAGTGAAACAAGCAGCAGTTCTTGCTACCTGTTTCAATACTTAAAATTTATTTTTAAGCTCCATTAATTGTAATAATTTGAAGTTTTTCTTTTCTTTTTTCTTTAGATCTCCAAGTATATAAAAAGATAGAGAAGTATTGAAACAGGACACTGCTTTTTACGTTGCCGTCGTATATAAAGCAAAGTGGAATGTGAATTCAAGCATTACAAACAACTGAATTATAATGGGCTAATATTACTTAATACATATTGAAGTAATTTGAAGGAAAGCCGTTTGTATTTGTGGGAACTATGATTTGATGGATCATTTGTTGCAGTTGTACAAAATGAATTCTTAATGCACAGATTTAATTAAAGGCACTCAAAGTTGTACCTCTCAAATATTTGAATGATGTAACTAAAAATGTTTTTTATGAAAATATATAACTTTTAGGAGAAAAATACAAATTAATGAGTTTTGTTTAGTCCTAAGTGCTTTTGAATATTAGGAAAAAAAAACTTTTTTCTAACCACCATTGACAAAAATTTGTCTAAAATTGTTATAAACAAGGAAGTGATACGAGAAAGGAAAATTGTTTACGCTGAAGTTTTTAGTGTCAAAGCTTATGTAGTACACTGCCCCCCCCCCCTCTAAATGACGGGCCTGAGTATACGACATTAATGTTATGCGTAATGCAAATCCCTGCACCACGTACAAGGATTAAAATGTTTAAAGTACTTTTAATGTGAAATTGTTTCTCATGGCTTTTTGACAAATATGTCTTTCTCGTCATGATGAAAGAAAATTGATGCTATTATCAGATTTAAGAAGCATACTTATAATTGTTCTGAAAAAAAAAAAAATAGCACAGAAAGTTAGAAAATATGCGAAATGTTTTAGTTGCTATGTTTCTCACATATGAAGCAGACAAAAATCCTCTATTGGCTAAAAATTCAGAAAAATTCACAATAAATATACAACACAGGAAACACTACTGGTTTTTATTTTCAAGTTATGAAACCATTTTTAATTTACATTCGTGAGTTAGGAATGAATATGCTATTGATTTAACTGGGTTCGGAAGTAAGATTGCTGATTTTAACAATGATTAGCTACAGAAATGTAACTTGTTGAAATGCGTTGGTCCCATCAAAAAAGTTTCTCATGGTAAGTGGCCCCAAAATGTTTCCAACCTCTATTCATAAGCTATGGTGGGTGGGGTAAGTTGATTCTGGAGAGTAATAATCTTTGCGGTAACGTTATTATTTGCTTGATATTTACGAGATATGACAAAAGCATTAATGATTATGTTGAGAGAACTATTGATGATATAACTCTTCTCACACTCTATAATTATTCAACTCGTAAGAGTTTGTTAATGAACATTTAATAAACATTAACTGTTTAGAAATTCATGTTAATTAACGCTTTTATAAAACTATTTCCTTACTAGATAGCCCATTAGCAAATTTTTACGAAAGGAAAACCCTCCATAAATGTAAAAAAACGCATATTGTAATGGTATATTGCATTAAGTAACCGCAAGGAAACATCAAGGAAAGTATGTCTGAAGACTGCTTTTTTTTCTACCTATAGTACAAAATAAATGTAATATAAGTTAATTTAACCAAAACAATGCTGGGAAAATATTGATACTTTTACTATATTCCCACGACTCATGTCATACAATTATGAACACATGTGACCAATGTCATTAACCAATGCTGTCCTACTAATATGCCATATGTCAACGTTAATGGTACTTAGAATAACTGTGTATCTGGGTTAATTCAATTGTACACAACTCTGATTTTCTTTAAAATACAGAAAATACCATTAAACGATAGAGTGCAAAGTTTGTTATTAATTCACTAAGCACTTCTAAATTGTTACTAATGGTTCAAACTTATAATAAAGGAAAGTGATATGAAATAAAACCGCCATTACTTCGAGCGCAGAATTACATGAATTATGGCGCATAATTAATATTTGCTACTAGGCGAAACGATTGAAACAATTAAATGAATGGTTTCGCTGGCGGTAATCGCAGAAAAATGAAAATACATCGCCCTTTAAAGTAAAGAGAAGCAGGAATTATATCACTTTTAATGTAACTCATTAAAGGATATGCGTAAGTAATTGTATAAATTATTATGTTATTGCTTTTTCTGAGAAATGAATAGGAAGTTGGTACTTAAAATTCAAATTAAGAGATGCTGATTTGCTCCGGAAAGAAGTGGAGTTACCAAATGGGTACACACACGCGAAAATGTGATTTTATTGAACTTTTAGTCTTTTCAATCGAGAAATAAGAACTGATAGTTTAAGGTAAAGTAAGGTAGGGTGTCTTTGTACCAGTCCGAGTAATTTTGGGCCTTCTTATTAATTGCAACTTAATTTACTTGGGGGTAAAAAATTAGGCCAGTTATACCTGTAATTAATACTAAGGTAGATTGGGGAAAAACGCCGTAGTTTTTGTCTGTATTTTATATAAAACAGGGCATTGATTTAATGTTTAAAAATCCAATTTATCCACAAAATATGGACTTTTATGATTGGTTAAAAAGTAGGTTTTGCTTTCAAAAGCAGTTTTTTACCACCGAAATTTAATGATTACAAAACCCTTCCATCTTCCCCATACTGTTGGGGAAGATGCCGTAAGGGAAATTACCGTTGGGGGAAGATGTCTTACACGATGTTTTCACGCCAACTGCTGAATACAATGTATTTTATCGAATCACATTTTTTTCACAAGCGAAACCTGTTTTTTCACAAACCACAAACGCTCATATTTTGTGGATAAATTGGATTTTAAAAATAAAATCAATGTCCTATTTTAAGCAAAATAGTTAATAACAAAGTCGTCTTCCCCCAATCTACCTTACCGTAAAAATCTATGATAGTGTGATTTTACTGATGCAGTGTATTTAAATTTGAACAGCAGATTAGATGCAAGTTTTTTTCGTATTTCTGCTGAAAAAGAAATTGCGCTTATTATTTTGTGATGGTTATAGTTATAAAATCACTGCTTAAACACATAAATGTAGGCTTGTGTAATTTTGATGAAATACATAGCGTAAGGGCTGCCCATCCCCCCAAGCTCAATGGCGCAAATTTCCCCCCAAAAATTTTCACAACCCTCTTGTGCTTTTTATTTTTATTTTTACCATTATTTTTTATTTTATTTTTTTTAAATATTGATTTATTTTTTTAATATTATTTATTTATTTTTTTAATTATAACTATTATTTATTTTTTTTAATTATAACTATTATTTATTTATTTTTTTAATTATAACTATTATTTTTTTTAGATTTTAATTTTGTAAAAGTACTAATTATGTGCAAAATATATTCGCTTTTTTTCCCTTCCAGATATTCCAAGCACACACACACATAAAAATAAATAAATAAATGAAAAAAATAAAGAAATAATTTAAATTAAAAAAAATAATAATGAATAATTTAACTTTAAGAAAATCAGTGAATGATTTAAATTAAAAAAAATAAAATAAATAATTTAAAAAATACTTTAAATAAATAAATTAGTGTAAAAAAAATCCCCCCCAAAAATTTTGATGTCGCATCTTGCGCCATAATCCCCCCCCCCCTGTGGGCACCCCTGCATAGCGTCATTGCAATAAAGGGGTGTAATAAGCAGTAGTTATCTAATTCTGTGGCAAAGAAAACAAACAAAACAATACACCTATTTAAATAAAGCGTGAATCTGGTAATCTGCGTCGGATATATTTGATTAAAAATTTTGTATTTGAAAACAAAGAAAAAGAAGGAGAAGAAGAAAAATGAATGTATTAAACATTTTTTTTACAATAATGATACAAACGTCATGAAGGAAAATCAAAGTGTTTCAATTCGTAAAAAAATGTCATGTGTTATTTTGTAGTATCAACTTCACATATGCCCAAGAAACTTAAAAGATGTACCATTGAGTTTCCTAAAATTTCCATGAGAATCTTTTATTGATTGTTGAAGCGAAATTTTGCAATTCAAATAATAAGATAAGTCACAATTCCTAATTGGAAGGATAAAAGAAAAATTGAAAACCTTCAATTTTCCCTTTATCCCGCCAATTAACTAATTAAAACCTTTCTGGTAAAGCCTTAAAATGATGGTTTGAGGACTTGACTTTTTCTCAGACCACAAGCAAATTATTTTTTTATGCTCGAACAAGCACAGCACGTTTTATTTGCTCCCTCATCATGCTTGGTGACAAGATGGCATTTGCGGTTAGGAATTCCGAGAAGGATTAATGATGGAATTTTCTTGTTGTTTTGCTCAATAAAGCAACAGATTGGCAACTTTTGAAAAGATGTCAGAAAAGTATTCCTCTGGTATGAAAAGCTTTAGTTTTAATTACAATACGTTGAAAACTCATTGAAGTCAGTGGGTTTTAAGTGTTTGTGGGTGAGTTTGCGGTTTTACAATAAAACCATCTTGAGGAGAATATTTTCTTTTTTTTTTTTTTACTTTTTGCATTGCAGGATATTGAAGCAATTATTTAATCCTCCGTAAGAATTAAATTCCCTATTTTTGACCGGCCATGGGTTGAGATTTCTTTAATGTAAAAAAAAAAAAAAGTATTGTATAAGTCCTTACTGTTCAAATTATCCGATATGGAATGCTTTTGTACGCGCATGGATGAAACTGGAATGGATGACTATTATTATTTAGCTTTTCTTAAACCG
This sequence comes from Uloborus plumipes, assembly GCA_038373865.1. Classification (NCBI taxonomy): domain Eukaryota; kingdom Metazoa; phylum Arthropoda; class Arachnida; order Araneae; family Uloboridae; genus Uloborus; species Uloborus plumipes. The sequence goes on along the minus strand of JAXGGA010003504.1, from coordinate 15,152 downwards.
AAAAATATAGTGAGATTCTAATAGATAAAGAGAAGAAAATAAAGTATTTGTGCAGGAGCTGGGGGGGGGGGGGCAAGAATTATCCTGAAAAGCAAATGATTGTTCTAAAGTATATTAGCCTATTTCTCCAGGAAAGTCAACGAAAAAAAAAATAAATAAATTGATTAAAATGTTAATTTGCGAGTTGCGGTTTTGATTGGAACAAAGTATTTTTTTTAAAGATACTGACCCCATTAGTTCCTTCCAAGGCTTTTTGAGCAATGAAAAATTGCTATATATTTTCTGTTTAAACCCCAGATGCTGTGTGCTTCAGTTTTTAGATTGGCATTCTGCCAACGTTTCGCGTTCCAGTTCTCTATCTCCTACGACCTGCTCACCAGCCCCTGCTCCTTCCCCATGTTGGACATGGTGGCGCAGTCTGCAATAGTCCTGCTGCACGACCATGCAGGACATGCTGGCGAAAGGCGATTGCAATTCGAGGTATCAAAATTAACTCGAAATATATATATTTTTTCTGTTTCTTTCTTTTTATTCGAACTTTTCTTGGTTTCATTTTGAACAGTAAAAGATAAATTAGATTTAATGCGTTCTACGGGGAAATTTAAAAACTACAGAAATCTTAATTTATAAGCCAGCTTTGCCTTAAACAAACTTGTGAAAAAGAATATTTATACAGTGCGCCGCTAAAGTTTAAGCACAACCGAAATCTTTTGATAAGACGAAAAGTATACACCAAAAAGCTTTGAAATTTTTTCTGTAATTAAACAAACAGCTTACAAATCCATGTTTTGAATTTGGAAACAATTCATAGAAATTAAAATACGATTACACGATAAAATCAAAATTTTGCTATCGCAAAAGTTTAAGCACTAAAACGGAATATAGGGGAGAGTGGTAATGAATGGGCCACTTTTTGGTTTTGCATTTTTGTAATTTTTTCTAACACTTTGTTTTAACTCTAAATTGGTGTTTTAGTTACTTTACTTATCTGGCTATCTAAAAAAGTCATAAAAGTTGGATTAGCACCTGTCTATAATAAATTATAATAGAAAATAAAAATTTTGAAATTTGGCCCATTCAACCCCACCTATGTCGTTGAATGGGCCATCGAAGGTAATGAATGGGCCACTAAATGAATTCAATGAAAACATGTGGATTTAATCTTTTATTTGCTGAATATGACAATATAAATGTGGCACTTGACATGATGATACAAAATCATACTGATTTAAAATTATATAAACATCAAAGCTGATGCAATTAAAATAAAACTGATTCATACCAATTGTAGCAGAAAAATGACTAAATAATGAGATTGTAAGAAATAAATAACATCAAATACATATAAAAAAATAACAGATAATACACATTATGATTTAACAAAATTTATATATTTAAAAAATAATATTAAAAATCACTTTTAAAAACTTTATCTTCATTTTCAAACTTGTCAAAATTTAAATTTTTTTTAAAAATTTACTAGACATCGGGAATAAGAAATATCTAACTTAAGTTACCAAGAAAGAAAATGAAATTGTACTGTGAGGAATATAATATGAAGGAGAGAGGGGGACTTTTTCAAGCCAAACGTACTGCGACCAGAGGTCTATTGTACTATAGGAATATAATATAAATCTGCAAATTATATTTAGAAGTTACTACAAACCTATTTTGACGACAGTAATCTTTATCTGTGACAATCAGTTGTGTTTCATATTAATGCGAAAATCCAAAGAAAAGGAAGAAAAACCATATTTAGGTGGCCCATTCATTACCATGACATAGTGGCCCATTCAGCTCTACCTATACTTTTGGAATACATTTAGGTTTTTTGAGTACATTGAATTTAAATAACATCAAAATACATCTTAAAATTAGTTTATAGATATGGAAAGACTAACTTATACATATGTATGCAGTGAAATACTTGGTACATTTTAGCTAGGAAATGTTTTACTAAAAAGAGAAAAACTTACTTTTCAGTCAGATTCTTGACCATGCCACTCTAGTTTAAAAATGGCTCAGCGCAAACGAATGAAAATTGGATGAATTTAGTAGAACAAATAGCTACATCTATTGATGGCATCAAAAAAAAAAAAAAAATTCATGCGAATACTTTTTCATATTTTATTAGTGGCCCACTCATCACCATGGCCCATTCATTACCACTCTCCCCTATATATTTTAGAAAGCATAAAAGTCTTTTAGTAGTCTATGGTGTTACCGTTGCATCTGATGAGTTCGAATATGCAATTTTTCATCGACAGCACGAGTTTATGGAAGGTTTCGGGAGTTAGTCTGTACCAGGTTTCCTCGATTGCAGATTTAAGCTCTTGAACAGAGCAATACTGCTCCCCATTCTGGTACACGTCACGTGCGAGAATTCCCCAGATGTTTTCTATGGGATTTAGATCCGGGGTGAGTGCTGGCCAGTTCATTGCACTAATATTTTGAGAAGCAAACCATTCTTTCGTACTACGGGAATTGTGTATTGAAGCGTTGTCTTGCTGAAAAATCCAATCAGGACCACTTAGGACTTCACCAAATGGTAACAAATGCTTTCTATGTATCTTGATACCTTTCTGAATTTTGTCTAGCCTTTAGAAAGCTAAAAGAAGTTTGTCCGTTGAAGCAAAAAGCGCCCCATACCATGACTGAACCACCACCATGTTGCCTACTGAATACGCACTTCGGATCTTTCCTCAAGTCACGCCAGTAGTATGAAAAACCATCTGGACCGGCTAAATTCCATTTTTTTTCATCAGAGAACATAACAGTAATCCATTCATCACTATAATGCATATGATGCTTTGCCCACTGCAGTCTTGCTTGTTTGTGACACTTTTTCAGAAAAGGTTTGCGAGCTAACTTTTGTTTTTTGATAAACCCTGATTCTTTTATTCGTCTGCTTATGGTATCACGTGATAATTTTGTTACAAGTCTAGTTTTTATTTGATTAAGTGACAAATTTTCAGTTAAGGCCAGTTTTTTAATTCTTTTATCCTCACGAGAGGTAGTTTTTCTCGGTCTTTCTGAGCGAAACGCAGGTTTAAATTGATTTCCACGTTTCAGAACATTATAAATACCACGTTTAGATCGATTTAAAATCACTGAAATTTGCATAACAGGGTTACCTTCTGCTTTCAGCTTCCAGAGTTTCACAACTTCTTTAGACGAGAACTGTAGTGACTTCGGCATCTTGACAACACTTTAAGCCATTGCTACACTATATAGCTCGTTGAACAGAACCGCACTGGTTCTTCACGCATCACGTTTCAAAAGATATTTGCATAAAATCTGATCTGTGCATAAACTTTTGCGACAGCCAAAAAAATATCTTTTGTATTTTCTGATTTTTGTTGCGGTTATATTTTTCAAAACTTCAAACACTTAATTAGAATTATAGTAGCCACATACAGTATAAATATGAGAGCATTCTGCTGAAAAGATTTCTTTTTATTCAAAAATTTGCATAGTGCTTTAACTTTTGCGACACACTGTATGTATTAAAAATTTGATTTAAGCATAGTCAGGGTATTTTTTGTTAACTAAAATATGCTTGAAAATAACGTCTACTAAACTAATTTAAGCCCCAAAAAACAACCAATCAGGAATATAGAGCATATTATGAATTATTCTTGAACTTTTTCTTCAAGAATTGGAAAAAAAGTTAAGCATATGGAAATAAATTTTTGTATTAGCTCTGAGGGAAAAATTTGAATGATTGATTCATCAAGTTTGAAAGGCTTATATTTTCCCATCGAAGGAGAATCTACAAAGGTTTTTACTATTGATTGTTAATAAATGATTGTTTATTCATTTTTCCTTCTAAATTTTAAAAATTATTTTCTTGTATGACAGCGGATAAATTTTAAATATTTTTCTGCTTGAAGAAAATAATAATATGATCAGTTTTAAAGTTAAGTGCTCTAGTAAGTACTGTGCAAAAATATTTCTAATTTTTTTATTATTACTGTTGTTTTTATTAGTGTTATTATAATCCTCCCCTCCTCCTCCTCATCAGCATCCTTATTACTACGATTATAAGAATGATTATGAGTATTATTATTATTAGAAGTAGTGGTAGAAGTAATAGCACTCATTAAATTAATGGTAGCAGGGGGAAAAGTTACTTTCCTTTTATTGTTTAGTTGCTTACTCAGGCTAAAACTTTTCTGTTGGGAAAAAATTCCATTTGAATATAGTTCTACAATATGTTTCTTGAAAAATAAACCATCGAGAACTCAACGAGTCTACTTTTCATTATGGTAACAGCATCGAATTCCTAGTAGCAGCATTATCGTCGATTTTTTGATTGTCCTAGTTTCCAAATAGTTTCAACATACCTTTTTAAGAGTTGAAACCAATGTTGAATATTTAAAAAAAAATCGAAATCAGATTAATTCTCACAAACTGTGGGGCATTATGCTTCAGAAAATACCAGCAATAAATATTTTTAAAAAATAATATTTTTAAACTAAGACTTTTTTTTAAATATGCTATTAGCGTAAAAATAGAAGAGACAAATTAAACAAATTCATTATAGCAAACGAACGTAAAATTTCTGAATTAATCGGGGGAAAAACGAGAGAGAGAGAGAGAGCAATTTTAATACGCACTTACAAAGGATCTTTATACGCGATAATATAATAAATAAAATTGCTTTTCCCCGAAGGTTAGTTTTCTTTGTAGCTAATTTTAGTTCTGGACAAGCTATCTATTATCTGAAACTACCTCAAAATAAATTATCTGTATGATTTACATGTGAAGGCAATTATTTTGCGCTTTATTATGTTTTAAATAGTTCTTTACTGGAACACAAATCTTTTCTGAGTTATTCTTACACGGTTATAAAAGAACGTTACAGAAATTGTTACATTGAATCTTCTAAAAGTAAAAGAGTCTTGTTAAAAAGTTTACGATACCTTTAAGTTTGATTTTTCATATTTTATGTTCAGCTCTCTTATAAGCTTTCTTTTTATTTATTACTATTTGCATTTTACAACATTTCGTCTAATCGGAAATCTTGTTGATTTTAAATTCTCATTTCAAAATGTAGTTGCTTTTTATTTTAAGTGGTAAGAAAATTCTACTTTTGAAAAGCAATAAAATAATTTTAATTTTCTTCTTATTACTGATACATTTCAATACAATACTTTCTCAATAACTTTATAAAAATCGTAGTATTGGCAAGGAGATTCTCTTAAAATTAAATAAATAAATATGTAAAATAAAATAAACATTTTGGAAGAAATATTTGTTTAATCTGGGATCACATATTCGGGAACTGGCTATTCATACTGAATGAATTTTTCCTATGAGGAAATAAATACTGGAAAAAAATGAAAAAAGAAAATGCCATTACTAGTAATACTACTACTAGTAATGGCATTAAAATTTCTAATAGTGATACTTATAGTAAATGCAAATTTGTGTTTGAGAGAGAAACCTGACCCCCTATTTATTAGAAAAGGTGACAAATTGATAAGGCAAATTGGGTGATGGGAAGATTTTATGTTGTCATTACATAGTTTAAAATCCGTGACAAGTTTTAAAGAGATCGATTAAACTTAACGATCGAGTTTAGTAGTTAAAATATTTTAACTTTCAAGTTGTATGTATTCCAAGTACTTGCAAATTTAACTAATAATTTTCAATTAATCGGAATAGGGGAAAGTAAGAGTAAATGGTACGCAATTATACCCTCGACAAAATTTTCCGTTCAGTACCAAATGAAAAATTGAAAAGTATCACAAATATTGCAATATAAAATGCTGTAACCGTAGTAAACAGCGTGCATCCAGTGAAAATTAGCAAACAGATTTCAGACAAATTTTTCACGGTTTCAAGGAGCCTCTCTTGTGCGCTGTATGATGAAAAGTCATCCGAAGAAAATTCGTAAAGATCACAACAAACTTTGAAAAGCGCAAAGGCATAGTTAATAGCCTTAATTTTCTTTTAATTAGTAGTCCTTAAGCTTCCTCTAACAAGTAACCCTACCCAAGTGTCAATCGCCGATTCGAATAAAACTTGGCACATCGATAGAACACCTAAAAATATTGAACCCATATTTTTTTTATCAGCAACCGTCACAATTAAAGGGGTAAAATTTACCCCTAAATGGTCGTTTTTACCCTTTTTTCGGTTTCACGGACACGTTACCCTGCCCAAGGGTTAATTTCGATCGGAATGACACTTTGCACATCGATAGACCATTAAAAAATATCGAATACGTGTTTTTTTTATTGGCGGTAAACGCGTTTAACGGGGTGAAATTTACCCCTGGAAATTGGGTTATCGAGATACACTGCACGGCAAATAAAAACCCTTCAAAATACTTCTGACACAGTTCTTGTGGATTCTTATGTAAAAGGACCCCCCTGAATTCAAATAGATCCATAGTCCCCCTCCCATCCCACTTTCCCATAAATGCCCCCCCTCCCCTCATTTTTTTTTAGTTTCAGGCAATTTCACTGTCATTATTTTCATCTGCAAGGAAAGGGAGAAATTTATCAACCGTTAACATTCTTCTGAGGGATATGTAGAATTGGAGCTAGGTGGGGGTTCCAGGGCCCCCCCCCCCCCAAAGTCGTCGAAAATGTTTTTTTTTTTTTTTTTTTGAGGGGTCATTTTATGCAAAACTTTCTTCAATTTTCGTTTTTAAACGAAATGCCTCATCCTATAAGCCCCATGTCCAAAAATATTATCTTTACACAAATAATAATAACAATAATAATAATAAGGATAATATATTTCGCACATCGATAAAACACTTTAAAGTGTTGAAAATGGTTTTATTATTATTATTATTATTATTATTATTATTGTTCATTTATTTTTTTAAATCGGCAGCAAAAACTTTTTCCCGGGGGAAATTTACCCCTGAAAATTGTGTTGTTGGGACTCAACAGGGTGAAAATTTTAATTAAAAATCGAAACAATGAAACTAACTAAAGTGGACGTGTTTCAGGATTTATCAAGAAATTCTACTTACATAATTACACCATCAATCTCATCCCTTGGAGTGAATGGAAAAGAATAAATTACTCGCAACTGTTACGAAAATGTATTTTACTTTTCTTTATTAGTAATCATTAGAGACATTTTTAATGTTGTATAAGTATCTAATTATCCCTTATTCAAGGTATTCTTCACAATAATGTGATGTTTTATCATTATCTAGTCCAAAAAAATGTTTAATACATATGGACTTTGTACACCAACTACATCTCATACTGGCTAGTTCATCACACATTTGACATAATGAATTGAAATTGTTAAAACAATAAGTAACTGGAGTTTCGGAGTGTACTGGTTTTTCTGTTACTTATCCACTTTTGTACCATGCGTACTTAAACATATTGACAAATCGAGGGGAAGATAATTGATTTTGGTTAAGGGATTGTAACTTTAAAATGTTATTTCTTGTAAGCAAGTTAATGTCCAATTCATGCAACATGACAATATCGCTAAAATATTTTACAAAATTTTTCCAAGGGCGAAAACCATATACATCGAGGGGCTGAATCATTTCAGTTGTACCTGGTGGTATAGTCATAACTTTTACTTTTTTCTTGCTGTTATCTTCAGTTACAAACTTTGTTTCACCTTGACCACTCCAAGAATCAATGCACAATACGGAATTATCACCAACATTGGGTAAAAAAACCTCATGAACCAATTTTTTTGATAATTCTGTTGTTAGTTTTCCGGATTTCAAAGCAAATACAACAATGTTAGAAGCTCTGAATATTTTGTTTTCCTCAAGAGGACCGAATTGTCCATTTTTTTCTGCCATAACCACTAACAAAAGTGACTTTAATTGAAAAAAAAAAAAAAACGTTTTCGACGACTTTGGGGGGGGGGGCAACCCCCCTTCCCCTGAATCCCCCACCTAGCTCCAATTGTACATATCCCTCAGAAGAATGTTAACGGTTGATAAATTTCTCCATTTTTTTCCAAATGAAAATAATGACAGTGAAATTGCCTGAAACTAAAAAAAATGGGAGGGGGGGGCATTTATGGAAAAGGGGGATGGGGGGGGGACTATGGATCTATTTGAATTCAGGGGGGTTCCTTTTACATAATAATCCACAAGAACTGTGTCAGAAGTATTTTGAAGGGTTTTTATTTGCCGTGCAGTGTGTCTCAATAACCCAATTTCCAGGGGTAAATTTCACCCCGTTAAACGCGCTTACCGCCAATAAAAAAAAACACGTATTCGATATTTTTTAATGGTCTATCAATGTGCAAAGTGTCATTCCGATCGAAATTAACCCTTGGGCAGGGTAACGTGTCCAGGAAATCCAAAAAAGGGTAAAAACTTCCATTTAGGGGTAAATTTTACCCCTTCAATTGTGACGGTTGCAGATAAAAAAAAAATATGGGTTCAATATTTTTAGGTGTTCTATCGATGCGCCAAGTTTTATTCGAATCGGCGATTGACACTTGGGTAGGGTTACAAGTTGTTTTCTTTAACAGCTCAAACATAAGAGAAAGAAAATAAAAACAAACAAAATATACCAAACTGAAAATTAAAAATCAACACAGTGCTGTATTGAAAACTGTTCAACGTCATTGGAAAATGTAATTATACAGTTGGAAATGAGAAAATCCTGAAATACATTTGTTGAAAAACTGGTATTTGCATAAAAGCATAAAGTAATGTCATCAGTTCTTAAAAAAAAAAAAAAAAAAAAAAAAAAAACAAGGAATGCAAATACATTTAATCAATCAAATCAAGTCAGGAATACTAAAACTTTTAAGGAATCAATTACATTTTCCTCAAATTTTTACACAACAAATATTTATGACAGTATGACAATATCGGTTACAAACAACATGACAGTATTCATTAATATTTTACAGATCACAGTCAACTTTAAAAAGCACAGGTGCATAATCAGTAGCTTCAATTTTCTTTCAATTAGTAGTCCCTAAGCTCCATCCAAGTTTTCATCTCGAACAAACCAAACGAAAGCGAATGAGAATAAAAAACAAATTGAAAATTGAAAACATACACAAATATTGCGATTTGAAAAATCTTATTGGAAAATGTAATTATATAGTTTGAAGTTGAGCAAGCCTAAAAGTACAGTCGTTTAAAAACTGGTTTTGCATAAAAGCAAAAAGTAATGTCATCAGTTCTTACAGAAGTTTATAAATTAAAACAGAACAAGGAATACAAATACTTTCAAATAATCAATTCAGAACAGGAATACACAACTTTTAAGGAATCAATTACATTTTCCTTAAAACTTTACGCAGCAGAGATTTATGACAGTATGATAATATTGGTTTCAAACAACACGACACCGTCCATTAATATTTTATAGATCACAGCCAACCCTGAAAAGCGCAGGTGGATAATTAATAGCTTCAATTTTCTTTCAATTAGTAGTCCCTAAGCTCCCTCCAAGAATCCATCTTAAACAAACCAAACGAAAGCGAACGAGCGTAAACAACAGATAAAGCATACCAAATTAAAAATGAAAACTAAAACAAATATTGCAATGTGAAATGCTGTATTTAAAACTTTTCAACGCCATTGGGAATTTTATTTCTTCAGTTCAGAATTTGGCAGTCATAAAAATACCCTTTCTAGGAAGTTGGAATTGCGTAAAAGCAGAAAGTAATGTAATCAGTTCTTAAAGAAGTTTTAAAAATAAAAGAAAACAAGGAATTCAAATAATTTTAATCAATTAATTCAGAACAGGAATGCAAAAAACTTTTAAGAAATCAATTACATGTTCCTCAAAACTTTACGCAGCAGAGATTTATGACAGTATGATAATATTGGTTTCAAACAACACGACACCGTCCATTAATATTTTATAGATCACAACCAACCTTGAAAAGCGCAGGTGGATAATTAATAGCTTCAATTTTCATTCAATTAGTAGTCCCTAAGTTAAGTCCCCCCCTCCCTTCTAGTTTCCATTTAGAACAAACCAAACGAAAGGGAACGAGCATAAACAACAGACAAAGCGTTCCAAATTAAAAACTAAATTGAAACGCCAATAGTTATATTAAAACTTTTCAACGCTATTGCAAAATATATTTTTACAGTTTGAAATTGGGATATAATAAAGATAACCTTCTTAGAGAACTGGTATTGCATAAAAGCATAAAGTAATGTCATCAGGTCTTAAAGAAGTTTAAAAGAACAAAATAGCAAGGAATGCAAATACATTTAGTCAATCAAATCAAGCCAGGAATACAAAAAACTTTTAAGAAATCAATTACATTTTCCTCAAAACTTTGCGCAACAGAGATTTATGACAGTATGATAATATTGGTTTCAAACAACACGACACCGTCCATTAATATTTTATAGATCACAGCCAACCTTGAAAAGCGCAGGTGCATAATTAATAGCTTCAATTTTCTTTCAATTAGTAGTCCCTAAGCTCCCTCCAAGCTTTCATCTCGAACAAACCAAACGAAAGCGAACGAGCATAAAAAACAAACAAAGCGTACAATTAACAATTAACCACCAAGGTCGGCCTGCGTCCTCCAGAAGCGTTGCCATTCCGAACATCATAAATAACAACAATATAAATTCAAGAGGCGACTTGAGACCATTTTCGGTAAGTGGCTTTATGATTATGATGGCGTGCCATTATGATGATGTATTAGCAGCTTTGGAGATGATGTCATGAAAGTAAGAAGCCATTCAGCAGGCTGGATGAAGATGCATATTAGAAGTGGTTGGATGGCCATCTTCTTAAGACTCCACCCTTAATTTTTCAGTTTTTAGTTCTTTTGCTTCACTTCTAGTCTGGAGCACGATTTTGTCTTGTTTCTTTTTTTCTGCTGTTCGGGATCATCAGTGAAGAAGATTCGGAAGACAATTCACCGACATTTCAGATAACAGAGATGCGTTTCGAGAAGGGATCGATTACAAATCATGACGGTGTTGTTCTTAGGATTTGAAATTTAGGTACATTTTTCTTTGAAGGATAGCATCTAATATTTTTACTTTGCACTAATAAAAAGCTCGTAGTACCTAATCGAAGCATTAATATAGACGAGGGCTATGTATACGAGATCAATATGTTTTTAAAACTTTGAAGTAAGATAAGGTTTAATTTAAAAAAAAGACAAAAAGTCATATGTATAAAAAGAAACTGCAGTATTATTTGGTGAACTGTTACCAGCTGAATAGTGAGAAAAAAACTTTTTTTTGAAACCTCAGTAAGATTTTTCCATTCAAAATATGTGCGAAACTGCTTTGAGGAACACACTTCCACGAATCTGCAGAAACTGCGAGTTAAAAGAAATAAATTAAGCAGGAAGAAATGCTTTCCTAGAAACTCCTAAGCAACATGTAATAAACATTTCATCAGCAATAACAATAGATATTCAAAATCATTGGATCGTTCGTTTTGTTTCTAATACCGTATTCATTCATTTAAAATTACGTATTTAATGTTTTATAATAGTTCAAATTGTGTCTCAATAAATAGTAATGAATTTTTAAATTATATTTATTTCTCTTTTTTTCTTACAAAGAAATTTCATAGAACCATGAAACTATTTGTGTTTATTTTATTTATAAAACACTGCAATGCGATCACAATAGATATATGATTTTTTTTTTCTTAGTTAATTTTTTTAAACTGTTGCTCCTTGTCTCAAAATAAAACTTTTTCCAGGATATCTGTCGATGTAGAACCTAGTATCTAAATTACTCTGATAATTTTAACTATTACTTAAACTGAAAAAGTGAAAGTAAAAACTATATGTCGAGAGGTCTTTATGACAAATACTACGTACCTAGGTTATATCCCCAAACGTGGGCCATTTTTGTAAACTTTGTGACAGCCATTTTAAAACGTTTCTGAAAGGTTTGAACATTACATGTGCAATATTGAATAAATACCCTTGTGCTTGAAAATTTAATTAAGGTTATCCAATGGATAATTTGCAACAATATGCAATTTTTGTGTGAAAAAACGTTGGATATCTTTAATTTCCTTTACATGTGCAACCTGGGCATTTCAATTAACGAAAATGAAATTTTTATCGTTATACAATAAGTAACATAGAAGTACACTGTGTAAGTCCATGCTCTTGTTTTAATAGCTACCCCGGCGTGAAAGGACGATATTGTTTGAGATCAGGAGCGAACAAGAATGTCTTTTGGGAATCAGTCTTCCTCAGAATCTTTGATTGTTTTTCATATTTTCCAATTCCAGTATGATGATTTGTGTATGCATCTGGGGTGAACTCGTAAATTTTGCAATACCAGATGGTCAAACTAACGTATCGTCTATTTAACGTATTAACGTATCGTCTATTTAACGTGTGAATAACAAGTCCTGACCAATTTTACATGAAAGTGGAATTTATTTTTCTTGAAAAGCAATACCAAAGCGGCTCTTTGGTACGTTCCAGCAACAATATTACTGTTGTATACATGAAGGTCTATAATGACCCCCCTCTCCCCGTGGCGAAAATTGACTTGTTATATGACTAAACAGCCTACCTCTGACTATAATTTCTGATGCGTTAGTGCTTGAATTATGTGAATTAAATCAAAATACTGCTCCGTATAACATAAACTAATTTGCTAGAAAGGCATTAATGGTGATTTACAGGTTCGTCGGCAGTCTGTTGGTGAATTTTCACTTTGTCAGAGGCATTAAGGTCCTTCGGGTGTATAAGTAATACAATGCTGAGAGAGCAACAGTTGGACATATTTTAAACATTTTACAACTCATCACGGACGTAATTATAAAGGAATCCATGCCAGTTTGGGAATTTTCCAGCATACATTTAGAACTGGGGGGGGGGGGGGGGGTGACCGATTCTGGCTCCGACTCCCTCACTCAAAAATATGTCTGACTCTGACTCTGACTTCGCAGCACTGGCACAGTAGCGAACTCTGAAGGAAATGGACCAACTTCGACTTTTTATTCCAACATCAGTCCGACTCTGACTTCACATCCCTGGATTAATTATTTCATGGATTATGTCCAGTTACCGCTTGACAGTGGAGGAAATGCAGCAACATCAGCAACAATAATAAATTAAAGAAGTCAAGAAAATTACAAATGTAACAAGTCATCTATACTATTTTAAGGAGCTCTTTAATTCATATTTTTCTGATTTACACTTACGCTAAAGTAACCCAATAAAAACATCAAAGAATGACAAAAAGAAAAAAAGATTAAGTTCCTCTAATAAAACCGTTGCGTTTCCCACTGAATATTTAAAGATTTACTTTGATTATTCCATGCTTCACAAGTGCACTTGATGATATCTTTAACACGTTTTGACAAAATTGCTACGAACACAGTTTTCATCAGCTTCAACCACTTTTATTAGAAAAATACTTCAGTTTAAAAGAAGCCGAGGTGCTTTCGCTATCTTTATGGTAGCAGCTTAATTAAAGGAATCACTGAGCTAGAATCCGTGACTGAAATTTAAAAAACGGATTAAGATAGACCTTATCTTGGCTATAGTGCTGAAGTGTGAGTTTTATGGTCATTTAACGATGCAGTTTATCTATTTAAAATCTTTTGTTGTACGCTTACAAAAATAGTTGTATTTTTGTTCCGAAACCAAGCGTAATTAGAAGGAAAAGAAGCTCAGATAAGATGTTTTTATTTTAAGCATATTTTTATTTTAAGCATTTAATAATCTTTTACCTGTTTAACTTTCAAAGAATGAGAACACTATGTTAATAGTTTCAACATTATCGATTTATAATGTTATAAAAACATGTATACATTTCAGTACAATGTAATGTACGCCAAAAATTATTTTCGCGTAAGAATAACGGAATTCTTAAATGTAATTATCTTGCTCACAGAAAAAACACATTTAATTCGAGGAACTTTTATTTGAGGAAGAAGGCGACGGAACGGCTAATTACTTTTTTTTGTTAAATATTTCAGCTAAGACTTATATTCAAATGGAAGTTTTCTTTTGTACAATGTAAATTTAAATATGGTCAACCCAGGTGGGTTTCATGGAAAAGACCTGCCTGGAGACACCCTTAGAGCAAGAGCAAAGGACATACTGCATTTGCATTCCCTAAATTCGGAGGTTCACTCATTACTTCGATAACATTTATGTATCTGATGCAATTTCAGTTTGTCCAACTGCGGCTAGAAAACCCCAAATTATTGTTTTAGTCTTCTGGAGCTGTACGCATGTGGTATCTTCATTGCCTCCACACCAATTTTCTTTAAATTCTTGTTACATCTTTAAAACTAGAAAAACTTTTTATCATTGTGACTGTATTCCATTAGTGCCCTTGGTAATTATTTTTTTTACAGCGCCCAAGTCAACGCTTCAATTTCCATTTAAGCCGAAATACCAGTTCCCTGGAAGATGACTTTGCTAAATACCTGATGAATTTTAAAATGTAGATCATTGTAAAGGGAAGTTTGGTAACACGATGCTCTAATTATGCATTCTTCCGCAATTCTAATCACGCCCTCGTTTAAAGTTTTAAAATATCGCCGCTATCATAAACTGATTAATTGTTCAACCAATCCATCATTTTCAAGCACAAACGGATCAGCCATTTACTTAACTATGATTAATTACATAGCTGTGAGGATGCAAATTTTGCGTTTAAGGCATTACAAGATACCTTAAGTGGCTAAATGCTTAATTTTATTCCAGAAAACAATTTTCCTGTTACCAGAAGTGCTGTCTTTAAAGATGAATTTGATGATAGGTTATTGGTGCTTAAAGCTGGAGCTCTTCTTGCTGAAGCGATGGTCAAAGTGAAAGCTCGAGATGTTGTGAACTCTGCAGCATTTAATCATAGCTTCTGGGATGTCATATGAAATTTATAAATTGAATCTTTATGATTGTTTAAGTTTTCACCACAATTGTTAAATCATTAACGCAGATGTTAAGCATTGTTGATGCAGCGGATCAAAGATTATATGAATTGTATTTGTATGGTTAGCGTTGAGAAAATTAGTGGAACCTAGTTTATCCGGCCGTTGTTGAGTCGGCCGTTGAGGTCTTATAATAATGGTGACATTTCTATACATTTTAAAATATTTTATATGATAAAAAAATTGAAAAAAAACCATGGAAATTATGATAGCGAAAAACGAAACTATATATACAGCACTGCGAAAACCGAGCTATTGTTTTTACAGTATTTTACTGGCAGCAGAGGT
>JAXGGA010003503.1:0-101535 GCA_038373865.1 Uloborus plumipes | reverse complement strand
CCAGAACTAGAGCAAATACAACGGAATTAATAATAATACACAGACGTACTGTTCGTCCGTGAAAGCCGCGCCTAGCACTCGCGAACCATTAGACTCAAAAAAGTGGTGATATAATGTGAGTGGGAATTTTCCGAAGTTTTCAATTTAAAACTTGCATTTTTTTGTTATCCTTTTGACACATTCAACTAAACTATGTATTTGAAATTTGCATCGTTCTACGTTGTTTGATACGGCTCAAAATGCTTCTTATTATTTTTCTCCTTATTGTCATCTTACCTATCACCCCTATTTTGGTAAGATCAGAGAAGACCTGACGCACGCGTAAATAGGCAGAAGGTTTTACCTAAGAAAATCTGACAGTACGTGTAATAGCCCTCAAAATAATCACCCCCGGCACTCACACACTTATGTGCACGTCGGTACAAAATGTGCTAAATGTATGTTTAAATGTGCTGAAGTTGAGCAGTTACGTTTTTCTTTATATCCTTTATGAACTAAAATCGATGCCCTTTCGAAGTTCCTGTACATATTTTCATTTATTATCTACACGTTCAATCCCAAAGTTTAACAGACCCACCACAAAGCTTAAGACTGCCCTGAAAAGACATCGATTTTAGGACATGGACAGGCCAGTCATTTAGGGGGGCAGGGGGGGTGACATATAAGTGGGCTTGGTTTATGTTTTTCGATGAAATTGCATTGTGTTTGGACCCTTTGCCCCCCCCCCCCCTGAAAAACTTAAAATGACGTCCCTGGACGTGGACGACATAGAGAAAACGTAACAGCTCAACTTCGAAGCATACCGTAAAATGGGGTGTACAGGAACAGCGGGGTCAATCGGAACAAAACTTCCCGACCATACAAAGAAATTCTTCATAAATAAACTATTATGTATTTTTCGCCATGAATTTTTTTTTAGAAAGGTAAGATCATAGGAAGTAGGAAAAAATTACTTTTGTCAATCTGGCAACGCTACTGGCTTCTAATTAGGGCTGCACGTGGAATGCTAGAAAACATCACATTTTCATAGACTGCAAAACTGCATATGCAAGAACAAACCTTCTTATATTTAAAAGCTAAGAGTGGTATGTTTCAATTATACGTGTATCTGAACAACAGAATACCACATTAGAATTTACAGTTTTTATAAATTGTGTCCTTAAAATGAAGAATTCTGAAAAATGCCGTAGGAAAAAAAAATGCGGGGTGAATCGGAACACTTAGTTCTGTTGTTCCAATTCAAACTTATTTGAAGGAAACTGTTTGAAAAATCAAGATTCTAACCCCAATTCTTCTAATCAAGACAAGGACAAGGATTTATTACTGTTTATCCTTTTTCGTGAGCAACTAGATCTTGGAATGACAAATAGTTGCAGATTTCAAAAGATTTTTTCTCCAGGTGACTTCTTTTTACTTAAAATACGAGGGGGAAAGTCATATAGACTGTATGTAGTAAAAGTCCAGCACACAGACAGTGATGAATAAGCGAAAAAATCTTTCAGGACAATTCCCGAAATCCAGAGATTTCAAGAAACTAAAGAAAAGGCAGAGTTCATCCCAGAAGATGTTATGAAAAAACTTAAGCCAAGTCAAAATTGCTAGTTTTAAGGACTAGTACATATTTGTGGACGACATGAGGGACTTCAATTCATGTTAAAGCTCTGTATTTCAATTCAAAAGCATTTCTTAAAATTACTTTTCATTTTTCATAAGTTCAAAATTATTTTGAATTTTAACAAATTATAAACGTTTACTGGTATTGAAATTATACATTTATTTGACAGTAATTATCTGTTCTTATTCTCCCAGATCAATATTACTCATGTTTGTAAGACCTATTACAGTTTAAATTGAAAAAAATAAAAATATTAACTTGTGTTCCGATTGACCCCTATCAGCGGGGTGATTCGGAACACTCATAATTTCCTATATATTTTAATAATAACTGCTCAAAATGTTTTGTCTTTGCTTGGAATATCAAAAGTAAAGCAAGACCGAAGTTTTTACCCAAAAAATCAAATTAAAAAAAAATCTTTTAACTGCTTTTTTTACAATCAAAGCTGAAAAGTGTTCCGATTCACCCCATTTTACGGTATCTTCAGAGGACTACGAAGCGAGTTTTTATACTTTGTACTGCCGCGCACTTACTGTCTGATCTTCTTAGGTAAAACCTTCCTGCATTTACGCATGCGTCAGGTCTTCTCTGATCTTACCAAAATAGGGGTGTTAGGCAAGATAACAATAAGGGGGAGAATGATAAAAAAGCATTTTGGGCCGTATCAAACAACGTGGAACGATGCAAATTTCAAATACATAGTTTAGTTGAACATGTCAAAAGGATATAGCAAATGCAAGTTTCAAACTGAAAACTTCGGAAAGTTATCACCCACAACTCATCTACCTTTTTTAAGTGGAACTGTTCGTGAGTGCCAGGCTGTCAGGCGCGGCTTTCAAGGACGGACAGCATGTTTGTGAGGGCCGAAGGTGATTATTTTAAAGACTATGAAACTTATGTTTTTTTATGTTTTTTTTTTTGTTATTATTAATTCGTTGTTATAGCCCTAGTCCTTGAATTTAGTAGATACACCTTGTACAGTTCGAACGTTTTCGAGTTCGTGTTTGCTCTATGCTAAAAAGGGTACGACACGGGCAAGTGCGTTAAGTAGTTGAAGATTAAAACGACATAACATGAATATCACTGAACTCCTTTTGGAAAAAAAATATTTTATTTAAGTATGAATACAAAAGAATTCCACAATATATATATATATATATATATATATATATATTTATATACTTATTTATAATGCAACTGTCACAGAAATAACAGAAGAAAAAATTAAAGAGCTGCCTTCTCACAACATGGAAAATTGCCAGAAGCAAGGTTATCATTTAAAAAAGCAACTTCACAAAAATCAGTTGCGGAAGACACAACAGTTGGAGCATTACTTTTTTTTTTGACTGAAGTATCACAGAAAAACCTCTCCTTTTCCCCAAAGAAACAGAGCAATCCTTGCGTAATTCAATTGTAATTTTAGTCCTATTTTATAGGACCTAACATTGCACAATTTCAAATCAAATTTGAAATAATCTCTGTGAACAGCTTTGAATTTTTATGAAGTAATTTCATTCTCATTGCAAAATTATTCATTTAACAATTTGTTTTTATAATACCTTAGTTAAATATTCAGTTTGGGTTCCATAATTAGTTGCCATTGTTAAACATAACTTTTTTACAAACTTCTGAGCAGAAGAAATTCTAAAAGTATTAAAACTTCTCACAACTATTGATATTTTGAAAACTTTCAAATGCTGCCACTTTTATATAAAATTTGAAACAAATTGCAATGTAGTTGAATTTGAAATATATAAAATTGCACAAAGCCCTTATCAAGCAACTATTTTTAAAAAGGATGATTTAAAAAGTATTTTACATAATCTTAACTACAATTTATGTATTTTTGTAGGCAAGTTCAATATATTTATGGTACATTTAGAAATATGTTTCAGGATTTAAGTTAAAAAAACGAAAGCAGAAATTTCCACGCTAGACATTTTATTTCACGATTATGTTATCGTATAAATTCAAAGAAATGTGAATAAAATTATTGCAATGCTCTGTTTCTTTTAAAATGCATAAGAAAAAAAAGAAGAAAGAAATGAAAATTTCAGCCATCAATACACTAGTAATTAGAAACCCAAAATCTCCCACATTGTAAAAACATTCTAGGTGTCAAACACACATTGTATTGATTTTCTAAAATTCATAAATTGCTATGTTTATATAAAGGTGTGTAGATCAGGTATATAAAATATTAACAAACTTGACAAACGTTTAGTTTTTACAAGCGTAAACATTTTAAAAGCGACATTTGTACAAAATGTTGCTACCGTAAAAAATTTAGTATCACATTTGAAAAATGCATTGTTTTCACTAAAATCGACTATTCTCTAAAAAAATGATTCATTGCATTGTAAAGCTTATCGCAAAATACCTTAATCTTTTTTACTTGATGAAAAAAAAAATTAACTTCTGCGACTGTAGAACTGCTGGTGTAGTTTTTGAGAATAGAAAATCTTTCGAAACTATTTTTAAATTTATAGAAACATTACTTTCACAAGAATTTTCAATTGATAGCAAATAATATTCCTTTTGATCACAACCTGGTGCAGAAATTTTCAAGAACCACCAAAAATAAAAGAGAAAGATTTCTTTAAAAATACACTAAACACATAGAAGCTGCTCAGAATCACTCAACCAACAAAATCACAAAGTTTGAAATGAAGTATTAATTCCTAAGTGTTCAGTTCACAAATGACCGAAGCCCTTGCTTTTGATTTTCAGAAAGTATCCTTGCACCTACAAAGTGTCTATTATACAGCTGGAAATTACAATAATTGGCACAAATGTTGCTCACAAAAGTAATTGACATTGTTTCTTATAAAATGCGCAGAAGTGTTTCACAACATAAAATCATTTTGCAGACTGTTTTCAATATGTTTCTTAGGAAAGAATTATACAATACAAATTAAGTTCGCATAAACAGCAAAATACTTTCATTCTCATCATAAAAGTCAAAGCTTCCTCGTTGGTAAGATCATTGGAAATTAATCATTCCACTGTTATAGTCCTCCAGACTCTTACACTAAGAGGGTCAACCTTAAAATCACGCACTTCTTAAATGTATAGGCTCATTGTTTGTAATACCGTGTCAAGTAGATTCGATAGCTGTCTTGCATTTTTTCTTTATTGTTGAGTAGCTAAATTGAGCTTAAAATGTACAACACACAAAACCTCAAAATATAATATTGAAATGAAGTTTTTTCTTTAATTACAAAAACAAACAACTTGTTGGAATCTCTTATCTTGCATGAAACTTATCTTCAGAAAAATACTACTTGAAGTGTGATGAATATGATTTTGATGCAGCATATTTCTGTAAAATGTAAGTGAAGCACTCATTAGGCAACCATTAGGAGACTGCACAGCAATGTCCAGTGCTAGAAATGTTCAACATTTCCAAAAGAAACAGACATTTCACTCACAAAAATGTTCAACATCAATCTGGTGACAGTTCTGCAGAAAATGAAACAGGCTAGGAATTTTCTTTTTCAAAGCATTTTAAAAGAAACATTAAACAGTGAGAAGCCTAAGCACACGAAGAACTGGTCTTCTTGGCTTTAAGTGTGATTGGACCCTCGGGTAATTTCTTCAGGAAGTTCCAAGCTTCCGTTCGAGTCATATTTCCAACAGAACAGGAATTTATGGCTAAGATTTCATCTCCTTCCTCCAGTTGACCATCTTTATCAGCAGCACCACCTGGAATCATAAAGTTAAAATAATTATACTTTATATTATAATTGGCAGGCATTTCAAGAACTGGTTTATTTCATAACATGGAGCAGCGCTATTAAAGTTCATCATGCGCGAGTACAGGATTTTCCTGAAGTAAAGAGGAGGCAATTTCAGTGTTCATCCCCCTTCTCTCCCCAAGTGAGGCAAAGACTTAAAATGGCGTCTCTTACGCTCATCTTTTTTCATATTTCTATGTAAAATTCGGTATACGCCCAAAATGTCGCGGGCCAGAATGTAAAGGGGCCAAAATGTCACCGGTTCAAAATGTCGCCGGTCAAAAATGTCGCGGGCGAAAAATGTCGCCGGTCCTTTTAAACGAAGATGGCCGTAATAAGAGGGGTTGCAGATTTTCCACGTATTGGAGAAATCGCTTCCCACGTTCCAGAACAACCGGCAGCTTCGCTAACTATTCATATACATATGTCACTTACTCGTTTTTAAAAATATGTTCACTGATTGCCGAGTACTGAGAAAATTTGAAATGACAAACCTGTTGCAATTTCCTAATTTAAGAATTCAGTAATTTTACCAAAATGATAAAATTGGTAAACCAAGAAATGGTAGACTAAACCAACGCCTCCTTAATACTAAATGCCTATCGCTTTATTTTTAACACGGAGCAAAAAATCGCTCTTTGTTCAGGGCGCAATGCCGTCTATTGAAGTTCTTTGAAACAAATAAACTGTCATGGAAATTAACAAGTTGTTGATATCTAAATTTAAATTCAAAAACTAACCAATAAACAATTTAATTCGAGTATTGTTTGGATCCATCGCAATTGCTGCAGGTCGCAATGTAGCTCTCTGTCTTGAACAGTTGGATCCCTTTTTGAGGCAAATGCAGTGGGAATTTAGTATTTCAGGAGCATTGACCAAACTCTGATACATAAATATGCCAACATTGTATGAAATGTTTTTACCTTTAAATATCCTCTTTATGAGCAATGGCCTGTCGCCCTGAGGAGAATCTTTGCCGCCTTCGATACTGAAACCCAATCCAGTTACATCTTTCTGAAGTTCAACTTCAATCACATCCGCATCTAAAGACATTGAGAAAACGTTCATTATTAGCTGTGGTTAAGATAGTTTTATAAATATACATCAGCACGATTGTTGGACTAAACATATTAAAAATTTCGAAGTACACAAATAAAGTTGGAGAAAATTCACAAAAACGGAATATTTGGCGGAAGAACGTATTAATGTGTCACTGAACTGTTAGTAGAGTAAGAACACATGTGTCGTCCGTCAGTGGTTACTGATAATCGAGCAAAAACACATGTGTTATCTGCAGATTAATTGTTATAATTAATCGATTTGGGCACAGCTGCTTAAACATCAACAAGTTTAGATTCAGAATGAGATTCAGCAGATATGAGAAATACTAAAACTCTATGGTTGTGTGAATAAACTGCAAGCTTACCCACGGGTTATAGTCTATATATAGGCAACTACTTTCATTGGAGCCATGAAACTATATCTTTCCTATTTTAGAAAACTAGGAAATACCCGGATTTTCAGTTTCGGCCGGTTTTCGGCTGATGTGGAGCGAAGCATTAACTAGTACATTTTGAGTTTAGAGTAAAATGTTTCTCTTTTTTTCTGCACACAGTATTTTTCTCGTTCAAAAATTACTGAACTCAGTAAAAATACTGCAAAATCACGTTTAAATGCAATAAAACTAATGCCAACTTACGAGAATCGCCATTCATCAGTTCTTGTGGACTTTTAGTTCCAGCATTTTTAATGCTCGGCAGAGTGCTGCTCGGAGCACCAGTCCCACTTCTCTCCCTCGCCAGCACCAGCGTGACTTTCGCGTTGGGGGACTTGAGGATCTGCAGGGCTTCGCCGTGGCTCACCCCCCGCAGGTCTCGGCCGTTTATGGAAACCACTCGGTCTCCCTTCTGGACGCGTCCGTCGCGATCTGCCAGTGAGCCCGCTATCACTTTATGTACCTAAAACAAAGAAAGAAATTGTTATAGAAACTGAGTAGTGAGTAGTAGCGCATCATAGAGTTAGCAATGAAAATGCTATTCATGCTTTTTACTTTCTTTTATATCTAATATATAGAATACAATTTTCCAAGAATTTTCACGAATTCAATAGGATTCGAGAAAATTTTCGAATTTCGAAGGATTGGCACGTTTTGAGATGAGCTGATGGACTGAGTCCAATTCGACCATTTTTGGAAAATTTCTATCTGTGTGTGGCTGTGTGTACCGTTCTGTACTCTCCATCGCTCACCAAACCCCAGGAAGTTTTCAAGTAATGAAACAGCTCCAAGTTCTTCAGTGGCGAAACTTAAGAAGTTTTATATCGTAATAACGTTACGTGTGAAGGAACTGTATCTTTTCTAGAAACCTTTATAGCCTACTAGAAAAGTTTTCTAGAGATTTTCTGAGGGTTCAACGCATGCTCATAATAACTAAATATTTTGGGCACTAAATTTGCTTCATATTTATATTCCTCATTTCATTAATGAACTATGGCTCTACGTACTGTAATCTCTTTGACTTCGTAATCGGCTCCTCCTGCGAGGGTGATGCCGACGCTGCCTCCTCCTTCGGCCTCCCTCTTGAGAATGACTAACAGAAGATCCATGCGGTGGTCGACTCCCTCGGCCACGAGTTGACTCCTAGCCTCTTCAAGCAGCTTCCTGCAATGTTCATCCGACTCCAGAAATTTGGTTTCGATTTGAGCAGGGATGGACTGGCGACGGGCAATCTTCGGAGCAAGGGGCACAGGAGAGGAAGTCGGCGAAGGGCTGCGGACAGCTGAAAATAAAAGTAAAATGTACTTTAAAGAAAGGTTTATGATACTTTCAAACATTTTAAACTATTTTTTAAGAATTCATAAATGCCGACAAATGATGTCGCACTTTTGACCTGTTCATGGGACTTGGGAAGTATGTTTAACATCTACATGATCTTAAAACCATCTACATGATCCAGGTGCAGATCCAGAGGGGAGGGGGGGGGGGGTCATGGGGTCATGATTCCTACCTTAAACGGCAAAATATAGCCTAAAACTGCATTTGTGGACTTATAGTTCGAAAAAACGGTCAAATACTCGCGCTTTAGCGCAAAAATTGCACTGTGACCCCTCCCTTTCCGAAAATGATCCCCTCCTGAATCAGAAGCTGGATCCGCTCTTGACATGATCTAATACACCTGTGGGAAGAGCTAAACGCATCAAGTAGTCTAGAAAATTTGAGGTAATTGGGACTCAAGCTATCTCAGATTACTGAAAACTCGAATTATTCGGAAAATTCTTTAGCGGTAGAAAATTAACATTTTTTGGAAGACAAACATGATTCACTTAACTAGGTGCACATAATTTTCTCAGAGACGTATAAGAAAGCACAGAATTCATACTATTTGGTTTATTTTTTGAATATTAATTTAACGTCATAATTGCACGTAATTAAACTTTCTACGATGATTATGTTTCACTTAGCTTTACTCATATATATATATTTATTTGCGATATTACAATGTGCGGTAAAATTATTTTATGTACTGTCACCCAAAAATAAATAAACATAACCTCGCGAATCACAAGTCATTTTAAATTCAAACAACTTTTACATTAGTCACAAAGAGAGCTTTTTCTTAAATCTACTCTAGAAAATTTAGAGACGGACTGAAAAAAGTTATGATTGTGTATTTAAAATTCTAATCTTGCAGTAACCGTCCATTTTACAATAAACGCGTATCCAGATATAAAAATTCTTCATAAAAGATGATTCCAGTGAACAATTGTTAATCTAACCCAAATAAACAACGTCTCACGAAATGTTTTTTGAACAATTCGAGAGAAATTCCTGGCGTTATCAAACAGAAGAATAGGTATCTATTATGAGAAATTTAAGTAGGAGTAATTGCGTATGACAACTGGATTTTTAAATGTCTTTTAATGATCTATATTTTATTTTAATGAAAACGTAGGAATACAAATAACGCATTTATGAAAACGAGAGGGGGGGGGGGAATTTCTCTACACACGAGACAACTTCTGCAGGTTGTATTTTGATGGTGCAGTGATCTTGAATTGCTAAGGTTTGCTTTTGCATCTCATGTCTTTTAGTGATTTTCTCTTATGCACAATGTTATAACACATGAAAATTGTATAAGAAAGAAACGTTTTTAGTTTTTAAACATTCTTTTGATTTTAAGCCGCATTGTCTGTTTTCATTTGTTAATATATTAATGCAAATAAACCAATCGTAATTTGATGTAAGGACTTAAGATGAATCCATCCAAAGGAAAACTCCCATCTTGTTGTGCAACCCCCTTACACAGAAAAAAATCTGACTGATTTAGATCCTTACCCCTTATTTTAAACATTATGTTAGTTATAAGTGAACTATTGTTATACACAGTTACCTTAAAGTCTTAAAAATTATAAACAATAGCAAAACCCCATCCATGTCGTGGCACAGCTTAAGTCTGCCCCATGTACCCGAAATTCTTTTCTGGAATTTTGGGGGTTCTCAAAGATGTTTTACTGTAAAACATTTGCGATGCATGGCGCGGGATTCATCTGTCTTCCGACATGGACGTTGCTCAGACGATGTTTAGGACTTTTAAACGTCAAGGTAGCTGTGTATAACGAACATTCAACCTTACTGTACGTTCTTGAAAGTCGCGCCTAGCACTCGCGAACAGTTCCACTTGAAGAAGGGTACATGTGTCGTGGGTGGTAGCTTTCCGAAGTCCCCAATTTAAAACTTGCACTTGTTACATCCTTTTGATATGTTCAACTAAACTATGTATTTGAAATTAGCATCGTTCCAAGTTGTTTGATACAGCTCAAAATGCTATTTATTATTCTTCCCTTTATTGTTATCTTACCTAACACCTCTATTTTGGTAAGATCAGAGAAGACGTGACACATGCGTAAATGCACGGAAGGTTTTACCCAAGAAGATCAGACGGGGGGGGGGGGGAGGTCTGCCCACTCTAAGACTTTATGCATATAAATATTACCAATACTCTTTTCGGAATTTAATTATTTTTCGTCTCCCCCTTTAAATACTTGTTTTTGTGTAATAATTTAAAATTAATTCCACTTATATAAATATTTATCCTATGGTTGCAATCCTCCGCCCCCCCCCTCTCTCCACTCGCTCAAAGCTGATCATGAAGCATTTCATAGTTTGGCAGATCAATTAAGGAAAGAATGCACAACAAAGGCTTATCGAAAACAATGATCGAGTTCTTTTACGTGCAGTAACTTAGAAATAATCCTCAAATTCCAAACTGACAACTGAAAAGAGATAATGATTTGACGTTTTGATAAGAACAGGTGCTCAAGCCTTCAGTTTAGGAAACGAGCAGTTGAAAAGAGATCTTATCCTGAAATGAATCTTTGCAGTTTAAACTGTTCTTTCTCTTTTAAGTATTTGTGGGATGAACTAATGACATCTACATGTTTAGCAGTTTATTCTTTTCAAATGCACCTGTTCATTGTTTTCAAAGAATTCAGTGACAATCGGCAGTTAACAGAGATCTAATTCTTATATCGTAAAAATTGAAAGACAGTTCGATTTTCCATTATAATTAGTTTATTTTTCTAGATCACCCAGTAGTTAGAGATAATAAAAGGAATATTTTTTTTTAGGAAATATACTTTTCGTATTTTCTATTAAGCAAAATACGGACGATTTGAGAAAACGACTTAGACATAAGCGACTTTGTTTTGAGGCTGTAAATTTGAATTTACGAGAGGTTGTCATGGCATTGGATGATGAATGATGAGTTAAAATACAAAGTGGCAAAACTTTTTAAAATTAACCAAAAACACAGGGAAATGCAGCTCAACAAAAGGAATTGATATTCTTCAGAAATAAATTCCATCAGTAAATTTCTAGCGAAACAGGGTTTTTGTTTGAAACGCGATTTTCTACAGGTTGTTTAGGGATGTAAAAACAGAGGGATGAGAGAAAAAAAACCTCAGGTGTTTTATCATAATCAGATAGTGTTTTTAAATACAATTTTGGAATTAAAAATGGTTGCTGCACAATTAGAAGCAACGTGCTAAAATTCCGTAAGCCTATTTTGTACGTACGAACGATTAACGGAAAAAAATAATTAATATACCGGTCATTTTCAAAATTTGCCTACATTTGCTGTCCAGAGGTTAAAAAGACGATTTTGAAGCATAACTTATGTTTTAAATTTAATACAAAGAATTATTTTCTGCAAGAAATACCCCCCAAAAAAATTCTATCACTCAAGAATTTATTGAAATTTATTTATTTTTATATAAGACTTTAAAAATGAGAATCATGGCAAAAACGCTTGTCCATTTCCAATTTTCGCAAGTTCAACTATTTTTTTACATACTTAATTGTACAAAAAAGTATATACAACAAATTATTTTTATATGTTGACTATTAATACATGATATTCATAATAAATATTGACAATTGTAATTTTTTTTCATTAAGAAATGTATGAATGTATTTTGTCCGGCAGTTCTTGTCAAGTCCGTTACCCGAAGATTATTTTAGCAAAAAAAGGCATTTATTGCAGTCAAAAGATGGTAACACGTATTCAGTTAACTTAACAAACTAGTGACGTAACTATTTCGTACCATTTTGTTTTCCTGTGTCGAGAAGTATTGCTGTGGCGTTTCGCACAAGATTTCTTCCAGGTGCGTATTTTTATTCTTTGTCAAGTCTGTTACCAAAGATTTCAGTATTAATTTTTACTTTTTGTCAACTTTTACCCCGAAATATTGTTTATTATACAGCTCTAAGAAAATGCATATTGTTGTTCAATTTTTAAATTCGACAACCTAGCCATAATTTGACATTTTGGTTGAAATGTCAAGTCCGTTACTGGTCAAATCCGTTACCAAATGTCAAGTCCGTTACCATACAGTTTTTGATCACTATTTTAACAATCACAAACATCGTTTTAAGCTTAAGGGACGCAAATAATTTCAAATGAGGTTGGTTCTAGGCGCTATGATATAGTTTAAAAGTGAGTTTTCATATTGATTTTGTATGGTAACGGACGACAATTTTCCTTGCAACTGAAAGTTTTACAAAATCATTTGAACACTTAATTATGCATCAAAGTGTACAACCAATTACTTTTTCACACACCTAAAATACGTGAAAAAACATCTGTTAGTGATTCTAAAAGAAAATAGCGAGTTAAATTATTTAAAAATTCTGAAATGTAAGCATATGGTGAAAATGACCCATACGTACAACGATAATATCGTACTTATACGATGTCTATGTTCAATATTCATCTGATCAGCATTCTATATTTTATGGTAAATTTCGTTTAAACAGAATAACATAAGTTTCCAACTTAAAAGAGCCGATTTTTGTAAAAGTAGAGTGAGTCTTAACAGGACTTTTTTGTGGATGCATTGCTTTTTAAAATTATTATTATTTTGAAAGTTCCGATTTTATAATTTTTGTTCGCAAAGATTTTCTAGTACAACTTTTGTTAACGCATAGCTAAACGGTGACCATTTATATGGTCCGAAAATCTTAGTCAGGGGAAAGCTTTATCGGATGTATATACATTGAATTTACTTACTGACGTTGCCGAGACTGAAAACGTATGAATTTATTCATAGAAAATGTAGCATTAATCTCTAAAAATGAGATATTCTAGGTGCAGATAGATATGTGGAGGAAAAGTTGCCCATTCATCTTCTGTTCTCATGTCTTTTTTTGCCTTCTTTTGTTCGCCGATAATCAGACAATCACGAAACTCCGCCCCAGGTCATCCTGAAGTAAACAAATTATGAAAAATAACCAAAGGACGATCAATCTACGACACGATCTCAATCGATGCTACAAAGTAGATGGAGTTCGTTTCGCCCGAAGATGAATCGCCACCAAGAAATATCATGGGCGATGACAAGCAACCAACGGGCGAAACACGCGAAGATAACGAAGTCTCCTCCCATGGCGCTGATACGTATGTTTTTCGATACGTTTTAGAGCCTGGCAGTCGGCAGTCAGACGTGGATTTTATTAGTATTTCGAAAAATAAAGATAAGCGGCAGGAAACGTTTGAAAACTTCAGTTGTAAACAGTGGGAAAATGTTTGAAAGCTAAGTTACACACAGTTGGGAAATGTCTGAAGCGAAGCCGTTTAAGATTCCTCGGCTTATCAGATATCCTCGGAGATATTTTTCGCACTTCTTCTATGGTGAAAGGGAAGGGAAATAGCCGCATTTCGAAGTCATTGAAACAACGAATTGAAATGAGGTGGATTAAAATTCAAATACACTGTGGAAATCCGTGGTTCCAATTTAAATCACTAAATGTATAACAAAGCTTTAAATGTGAATCACAATACCACGAATGAATAAAAGGCCTTTCATATTGAAATGAATTTTTCAATTTATTTATCTGCAAAATTTATGTTGGAGCAAGAACAATCAATGTCAGAATTTGACCAAATTTAATTTATAATAGAAATTGTCCACGAAGTAGTAAACTTTTGGTGCAACAACAACCAATGTAACGCCCTAATATATTTTGATGTAATCACGTGAAAAACTATCCGAATGAGTCCTAAAGATGTCCTTAAGTATTTGTATTTAGAGTTAAGCAATTAACGCCTCTTGTAATTCAAGGATAACAAATATCAATGTACATTTATACGAGGGCTATTCAGAAAGTTGATTACGTTTTGGAATTAAGAAAAAACTATGCACAGGAAACTGTTTTTATTATATTCATGTGAAAGAGCAACTAAAATACTATTTTTCTACATAGTCACCAAACAAATTGAGACATTTATCGTAGCGATGAACGAGCTTCGAAATTCCTTCTTCATAGAAATCCGCCGCCTGAGCATTGAGCCAGTCAGTCACGCCCGCTCGGAGATCGTCGTCGTCTTCAAAACGCTGCGTTTCAAGCCAGGTCTTCATCTTTGGAAGCAAGTGAAAGTCACTTGGTGCAATATCTGGGCTGTACGGCGGATGAGGAACCAGTTCATCGGGCACAATGCTTGGCCGCACACTCTTCTCTTCATCGTGAACATTACTTCGTCCATTCTTGAAACGTATGCACCATTGGCGAACGCCACTTTCACTGATCACGTTGTTTCCGTAAACTTCACACAGTTGCCGATAAATTTCTATGAGTTTAAGTTTTTTTGCCCATAAAAACCTTATTACTGACCTCACCTCACAACTGGCGGGATTTTCAATAGCGGCGCTCATTCCAAAAGCCTGTAACAACCAAACGAGAGACACTACAACCTTCTAACTTGCACGGCTAGATGCCTACTAAGTTGCTGCACACCCACACACCAAGATTTGCGCGATAGCCACGCTAATTGCGGCGCTAGACCAAAACGTAACTTACTTTCTGAATAGCCCTCGTATGTACATTCCTGATGTCGCACGAGACAATCTCGTAAAGTATTCAAACTGTCGCGCTGGGGAGTGGGGGGGGGGGGGCAGGGCCCGATTAAGATATCACGGGGTCCTAGGCCAAATACTTTTTTGGGGGCCCCTGTACTGAGTCTTTACAACTTTAGGCATAGGATAAAACGAATTTAGGCATTGACTACAGCAATTTTAGCCATTTGGGGGCCCCTAAATTATTGGGGGGCCCTAGGCCACGGCCTAGTTGGCCTATTCAGTAATCAGGCCCTGTGGGGGGGGGTGAAAATCATTTAGAAGCGAAAACTAGAAGAAGAATTACGGTTACTTTTTGTTAAAATCCGATATTTTTGACATTGACTTGTTGTTCAAAGGTGCAGAAATATACATAAATATGGAGTTTTAAATGCGCAGCGATACATTTTTATTTTGGGTAGATTATATCTAAGAGAGGGAAAAATACATTGGATCTCACTAGCTAAAAAGGTCAGGGGAAACTTTAGTTGGATATAATAATTAGTAGAAATTATGTTCTAGATAAAAAAGCAGTTTGCTCTCATTGTTGCAACAGAAGCTCGAAGTTTCTATCAGCATACATAATTCGTACGTGAAAGCGAACAAAGCTGTAGTCAGAATAAAATATTTAGGGGAACTCAGTTTATGTGCAACGAGTTACCGCCCATAAGCTAGGGCTTTGGCAGAACTGACGCAAGTACACAAGTGGTATCGCAAAAAATTCATCAAACAGAAACACCTTTGTACTTCTCCTGATTTGCAGACAGTTTTGTTTGGTTTTAAAATAATACATTAATGTTTATTCAGTTACAGCACAGTAAAAAAAAAAAAAAATCGAAACACTTTTTTTCATAAGTATGGAAGGCAAACATTTTATTGGCTTTTCATCATCATAACGAGAGAGAGAGAGAAACCACACAAGTGCAAACAAGAGCTTCTGTTCATTTCACGTGCCATTGAAATAGCTATTAAGCAGAGAAGACTGGACTAGATCCTACAGGGACCGATGACAGCGAATAGCTAGCTGATTCAACAAATTCGAGGCCATGGAGATCATGAATCTTTTCATGTGAGGCTACTGAGACACACTTTAGTCTTCAGACGAAAGGCCTCTACTACTGAATGCTACTTACATTCTAAATATGTAAACGTTTTTCTGTTAATATTTTATAAATAATTCATCGGTTCTCGAAGTGTAAAAATTATTTTAGAGTCAGCGAGGTAAATAGAAACGAAATTTTAGTCATACTTTAGATCCTTTCCTTTCTTATGGATGCATTCAGGGCCGTCGAGAGCCACGGCGGGCGGGCTCCTTGGCAGTTTGGTCTCCGGGCCCTCTTTCGCCCATAAAACTTATAAAAACTATACCACTACAAATCCAAGCCGAGCCCCTAGGTTCCGGCTAGGTTGACATGTCCTCTTGCCGGCACAGGAGCCATTGAGAGGTCAAATTTCGGGATGAACGTTTGACTATGATTTTTGTTAGTGAATAAAGTCATGTTTACATTTGCCCTACTTGTGACCAGAGGACAAATTCAAACATCGGAGGTTCTCTCTTGAGGTTGATTATGGAAGTAAATACTAATCCCTATGAACACAATTTGCTCAGACACGCACGTAATCGATTCATTTTCTACTGAGGCTCTATGCAAAATCACTAAGCTGGTGGATACAAATATATACGTACTTGTATTGTAACTTCTGGAAAACTTTTGTACACTGTTAAAGAAAACCTGAATTTTCAGGAAGCTTTCAACTGATTTTGACAGAAAATGTCCGTTTTCGCTCTAAAACGTACTTTTTCCTTAAAAAACCTGAAATATTCCGTGAATCATCGAGTTGGAAAGGCGAAAACGGAATTTTTCCGTTTTCGCGGTTGCTGCGAATGATGAACATAGATCAACAACATTTTTCCATCTGTTTAGGAAGTTTTGAAACAAAATTTTGAATAATAATTTTAATAACGTCATTATTTATGAAAATACCACCTTTAAAGCTGAAGTTCTCTTTCTTTTTCTCACGTAAAAACAAAAGTAAAGTTTATTTCTGAAAACCACCAACCTAATCATTCTTTGTTTCAGATTGTCATTAAAGTTAAAAAAAAATAAATAAATAAAATAACGTAAATTCCAAGATCTCACTTTGAGAAATCATATTACCTGCTACGACCGTCGACTTCTTTGGCGGCAATGCTGGCTTCTTTTTGACTTCTGGTTCATTTTGTTCGAAACTGCGACGTATGTCGCTCACGCTGAAAGTTGCTTTAGATCCAAAACTTGGCCGTGCAGGAGCTGGGGAGCTCTTGAGCCAAGCTGATGAGCGCGACAAGTCGAACCCTTGCCGACTGCGCGGCTCGTTCTTAAAGGTTGGTTCACTAGTTGTCTTTGAACTAAATTAAAAAAAAATTAAAATAAGAAAGAAGTTAGTAAGAGAATTTCGATAAACAAAACATCTTCAAATACAACTTCTAAAAATTCGATACATATTCACTGTATTAATGAAGTGTTCATACTACTTTTTGTCAGTTTCAACTACGTACTACGAAACCAAAATAGCTACGAAGTATAAGATTACTTATTTAGTAATGAAATAACGCTTTTTAAACTTGACTGTAAAGTGTTAAAGGAATTGATGATGATGACTTTTTTAAAAATTCTTATTTTATTATAATTATTTTTCAAATACATAATACTACATCGAGGAATTTAACAGAAAATAAATATAACAGTTCTTTCAAATTTTTTTTATGTTTTATTTTCTTCGAATTAAAAACACAATTCTTTGAGAACAACTAACACTTTCTCTCCCCACACACCTCTGAACTACATTTTTGTTACTTTTATTTACAACCAAAGGAGTGAAAAAAAAAAAATAATAAAAAAAAAATCTGTAAACGTAAAAGTGCTCAATTTTTCATTTATGCCTTAAAGAAAAATGAGCATGGTTTGACTACGTTTGAATGGTGTGTAAGTCTGTGAATAAACATACTTCTTCCAGGCGCTGTAACTCAAAAAAAGCCCCTGCAAGAATTGGAAAGAAATTCCGCTTTGAGATTAAAAGAAGACAAAAAAGATTAAGTCAGAAACGAATCAAACTATATTAAGGGTAAAAAAAACTACAAAATGACCTTAACTCTTTCAATCGAAAAAAGAAACCTTCAGTTATTGGAAAGAAACATAGAATTTATATGCGTTCAAGCATTTGCAAAAATTTGATAAAAAATACGACGCGTGAAGTTTAAAATACTTAAAAGTTAAAGATAAAGGTTTTGGATGCATATTGTTTCTCGTACATACACTCTAAAAGTGCAAAAACGTTTTCAAATATCTCAGACATATATCAGCCAAGTCGTTTAAAATATTGCAATTCTGCCATTTTATCCGTGATGAATTGAAATAATACTGATATCTATTATCGCGTAAAGACTAACCAATTTTTTTTTTTACTGTCTCACAAAACGGGATTCAGTCTTAAAAGTACGTTTCACATCAATAGACAGCTTGAAAACACTTAACACAAAGGAAATCTACGGTGAAGAATATATAAATTGTTTTGAAAAGAAAATAGTTACGGGAAATTAAAGAAGTAATAAACTTTCTTCTTTCTCAGCAGGAAAATAAAGCATGGAAATGAACGACCTGCTCATAGACAAGGTTCTATATATTCGTTATTGATTTTGACTGAACCTGAATATAGAAGTTTCTTGAAAAACCCTTAGTTGAGCCCAGCTGCATGAAACTGAATAATACAAATTTGTTACAAAAACATGAAAAAAGAAAAGAAAGATTCCTACCTCAAAATCAGTTCATTATGTTGAACAGCTTCATTTCTAACAGGTGCAACAGAAGCCGTCAACACTAACTCTGCTTTTGGAACATCGTCAGATAGATTATTTGACAACTTATTAACGTCATCGTCTTCCTGAATAAGTTTATCCGAACTACTACTGTTATTCATACTGTCACTCTTTTCATTGAACTCAGCATCACCGACCTGAAAAAAAATAAAGCACATGGAATAAGTTTTGAAAAGTGAAAACAACACGCAATAATCGCTTTACTGCGAGATCATGTAGATCTATGAACTTCTTTCATCGTAAGAAATTTAAGTGATGAATAATTATGTCACTGATAAGATTCAAAAATGGTTATGTTGCTTTGCTGAACGAGTTATGAACGCTTAAAGTAGATAATTATCCAAAACACCCCAGTTGTAAACTAACATGTTTTTGCAACTCCAAACGTTGTATTCTATATTGATAACAGATCTGATCTTTCACATACTTTATCTGCTGTTTTTTAATTTGGCTATGTGTTGCCCACTAATAACTTTTCGCAGAACTAGCTCAAAACTTAGAGAATGGCAACCATTTTTTCATGTGGCACTACTGCCATCGGATGCCAAGAGAATTTTGACGCCCAGTTTCATCACCAGGTGGAGGCACCTGGGCTCCTACGATGTGAAATTGCACTAGGAGCTTAACCTTGCCAAGAACATTCAAAGCTAAACGAATACTCGAGGGATCTTTTACATGGCATATAATCAAACGATATAGACGCAGTTAATTTTTTGCATCTTGAAAATTGACTGCAGACACACGGGTTCGAAATTGTGCATTTGGCCGTAAGAAGTCGAAGCTTAATCACTGTACCACTGATGATCTTTCACCTAAAGGAAAGGACAGAAGTCGTATAGAAAAGCGTTTTGCTTTTAGCGTGATGAGTAGCAGTACAATAAAAAAGTAGCTTAAATTATACTAAAAAATCTTGAGTTCTGCGTAGTTGATATGCGATTGTTAAATAAGTTTTGCTCTCCGCTATATTGAAATTGACGTTACCGTTCAGCAGTTCTTAACGTGCATGGGAACTTACGGGAGCTCCAGTTTACATGAAGTTTTATTAATTAAATGGAATTCAGACTGTTCAGGCATTAAATTATATCGACTATAATGCTCTCGCACTTCTTTCATTGCAAAGTGAGCCCTGCTGTGACTAATCAGTTCTAAACAGTCTTCTCCATCAATTTAAAACGAAAAGCAGGTGAAAGTTAGTACACAGGCAGACCATTTTAGAAAACAACCCATACCTCTTCCAAATTGGGGGTCCAGCCATTCGTCGTAGATTCCACAAGGTTGGTACTGCAAGTGGATGATTTTCTAAGCAGCAATCCATCTGCAGACAGCGAAGCTTCTTTGTCTACCGAGGTGCAGATCGTCGTGTACGATGTATCTTTGGAAGATTTTGATGAACGACTCTTCTTTTCTGATGATGTGTTCCTTGGCATAAGTGAAGGTGGAAGAGTGCTTTTCCTGCAACAGAACATTTTTAACAATTTAAAAAAATAATCCAATGAAATCCTTTAAACTAGCAATTTCTAAATTCCACAAAAGAGCGAGGCGCCTTAGAGATGAGAAATTTAGAGTAGAACACAGAACTCTATCAAGCAGCAACGATATAATATACAGAGGGAGTACGAATGCCGATAGTAATGACGATATTCTTTTTTTGCATTTAACCATCAGTAAACATGTAAATGGACAAGAACTAGAGTATACCAGCGTTTTAATTTGAAACACGTTTAAGCTTTTCCCCTTTTTGCTAAGTAGAACATGTAGATAGAGATTGAAGACTATTATTGGTGCAAACGTAACGTAACAGCATTGTGAAGGCTAAGCAGATCCTAATCACAGCATTCAATCAACACAGCCGGATTAGGTTTGCCCCAACTATAATGTGTTGAAATTTTTATTTTAACTTTCTTCATTAATACTTATGGTTTAAAAGAGCGGGAAAAAATCACACTATAATTATCTTGCAACAAATTAAAGCTTTTTCTACTAATTTTAAATTAAAAGCCTTTTTTTGCTACACGAACTTTAATTTACAGAATAAGGCAAACTTTAAAGTAGAAATGGCGAAACTCAAATTAGATTTTAACGAGACAGGGTAATCATGTACATTTATGAATTGGAATTCGGGAAATAGATCAGAAATCAAGTTAGCTTTTCTTAATTCTAATTTATCCATTGAAATTTACGTAGCATAAGGGTGAAGGAGAAAAATAAGTAAGCAAACGAAATAAAATAGAGCTTGGTCAAAGAATGTAATTTTCCCAGAATCACATGATGGTACTTCTAAGAAGTGTGGTAATGCAACAGCCGCGAACGACATATGGTGAAAATAACTTGCACCGAGTATAATAAAAGTTAATAATACACAGCGAAACACAAAGTCGAATCAAATTACACCCTTAAAAGTAGGTTTGCCGACTGGATATCCGCACTTTCCTGTTTGTCCTACAAAACCACTAAATCCGAATTCCTCCACCTCTTTCATGCAATGCAAAGAGAGGTTGATCTTTCCCCCATCCTTGGGAATGAGAGGATCTAAGCTACATTAAACTCGATGGGCTCGTCGTCAAGATTTCAAATGTTTCAAGAAGGAACGCTTCTGCACACAGTGGCTGTCATTAGCAACAGGTGCGAGCACAAGATGAATCAATCGATGCTACTGAAATGCCTCAGCCATCTCAAGCGTGGCTCGGATGGCAAAAAAGAAGGAAAAAAAAAAAGCAGAACTGGCGCCGGCGCATTGTCATTACCTTCCTTTCTCTGACGGCTTGCAACTGTGTAATTCCGGTGATCAGAAAAAAGAACATCTTTGAAATTTACTTGTAAGTAACAAAGAAATTTTTATGACGATGATAGTTATAAATTGGGAGATTATAGCTCTGACTCGACAAGACAAACAACATCGTAACCAGCCGCACTTCCATCCACTTATAAAATTTGGTCATAATCTCATACTTTATGGATTCAGAAAGAATGAGGAATTAAAGAAATTTGCACGTAGAAAACAACAAATCTTTCGCACACTAACTGAATTGCCAATAAAATGTTGATATTTTTTAAGTTTTAGAGCTTGGACTTTGTGCAACAGAAGCTTTCGACGGCAACTTTTGTAAGTAGTTAATGGAATGAGAAAAATTCTGAATGTTGGTGGAATCTATTATTTCGCAAATGTTTTGGGGCATAGCATAATTACATCCATCTTATTAACATTTTGCTTCAATAATTTTAATGCTGACCTTCCTTTAACTTGCGCAACTAATATTATTATCGCTTTTGGACTGAAAATATTTTTTCAATGTTGGACTTGTATAATTTTTCACGATAAAATGGTTGAAATATCAATTCATTCAACATTATTTCTATTGATCTATATTTCTTACAAAAGAAACAATGATGAAAGTTAATTATTTTTTATACACATTTGA
This sequence comes from Uloborus plumipes, assembly GCA_038373865.1. Taxonomy (NCBI): domain Eukaryota; kingdom Metazoa; phylum Arthropoda; class Arachnida; order Araneae; family Uloboridae; genus Uloborus; species Uloborus plumipes. The sequence continues at coordinate 79,521 of JAXGGA010003503.1, read as the reverse complement.
TTCCGAAAGAAGGTTTTTTTTTTTTTTTTTATCTTTTTATTTGTGTCCTACAATTGCAGATAGATATAGAAAAACTTAGATGAAAAGATGTTGCATTTTAAGAAAACAAGACCAAAAATTAAGGAAATTGGACGAGGATCAGATACATTCCCAAGTAGCACACTTCGTTTTTTAAAGGTTGTAAAATGGTTATGAACGTTGTAACAACGGATTAAAAACGTTTATAAAACGTTTAAACGTTTTTTGTGCTACCTGGGTTGCAGGTTTTTATGCGTAGGACAACTAGGTATAGTTGATTGGATTTGACTGAATCAAGTTCGAAAAATACTCATATATTAGATTCAAGAAATAAAATGAAGAAAGGGAGGGGGGAGAATGTTTTTGATATTTTGATTATCGAACTTTAAATAGCACTAAGACTTTCTTTGAAGGTTTTCCAATCGATAAAATATTACTTGAACGAGAATACATTCAATAAAAGGTAAACTTGGATACGAAATTTATTTATATTTCTTACTTTTCTGAAAACTACGTTTTCGAAGTTTCTATTCACTGTAACAGCAGCAGCAAATCATGTACTATTTCTGTTCATTTGAAACTTAGCAAAAATGTTTAGGTATTGTATAGCATACATATATTAAGCAATAAACCTTTAAAATTTGATATGTACACAAAATATCCGAACATAAAAAATAATAAACAAATTTAGTAGCAGAAGGTAAGTTTTTCGAAGTGAAATTTCAAATATTTATAGCAGTTTATAAGTAATTTTAAACATTTATTGCATATTCCAGTATCTAGCAAAGAGTTAGTGACAAAAAAATTTAAATACAAAGATGTAGAGTTAAAGGAAGTTTTTAAATATGAGTTCTAGTTTCATTATTTTAACTGATCACGTTAAAGTTCAAAAACACAATAAAGATAAAATAATAATTACAATAAAAAAATATATTTATTGAATGTTTGCCTATCTTACTAAAAATTAACTTTATGAAACATTTATGTTATATCTTAGTCTATCGTTACGAAAGACTTATGTTCCTTGTTTGAAAATTCTTCAGTTACAATCTTTTCCATAAACGTCAAACGGAACATTAGCTAAAGGAAATTTTAACGAACCTGAGATGTGCTTTTCCTTACCCTTTGAAAACTGTACTAGTATTGGATGTGGATAAGATGGCTGCTGCAATTGAATTTGCTTTTGGCTCTTTTTTCCCGCCGACAACACTTGCGGGTGGCGTAGGAGGGGGTGATGTGACATCAGCGCGTTGCTCCCACTTTTCAGCTAGTGCCTTGAATTTTTGCACACTTCCAGAAGGTAACGTGGATGCTTTCAATACTGTTTTCTGTTGACTTAGACGTCTCGGTCGCAATTCCAGATCCATTTTTTTATCTGACGTCTCAGAATGCTCATTATTTTGATTTTGCCTGTACAATTCATTTCGATACAGACTCCTGAAAAAAAAAGCAGGCGAAAAAATAAGTAAGACATTAGATGTCATGTATATTACTTTTTTTTCTAAGTGAATTACAAACTCTAAGTGATGGGATGGGGCCTTACTAATTCATAAAAAAGGCATGCATTTAAGCTTCAATCATTCTTAAGAAATGAAAGGATGATTCTTTTGCATTGCAGAAGAACGTACCATGTAATGTTGAGCCTGTTCGTTCTAACAGTAATTAAAAGCTAATCGCACTCGATTTTAATATTTTTTTTTTCAATAAAATAAGGGCATTAACTAATGTATTTTTAATAATACGTAGAAAGGACAAAAAGTTTATTTTAAATTTAGTTCAATCTTTTTAGCACAATTCCTGGTAAAGTCGGAGCAGGGAAAGAAAAAAAAGTACAACTCGCATTTTAAATGAATATGTTATGTTCCACAGGTTGAATTTATTTATACTTGACATTAACTTGACAATTTTTAGTTATGATCCTTTAAAAGACGACATTTTTGTGTGTTGTGAAGGCTCAAAGTGAGTTTTTAATACATTAAAGCCTGTTACCTGGAATACAAGTTGGATGACTGTTCTAAGACTGAAGTTCGATTAGAAACCCACTCAGGATCTGGAGATTCAGCAGTGGCATCCGAAAGATACTCTTCAGTAGAGTAAGCGTTGGATTCTGTAGACTTGTGCGTGAAGCGCCTCAGAGACACGTCCGTGGACGCGTCAGATATGTAGCCTTCTGTTGACGCGTTGTCTTCCATGGACCTTTGCAGAGTTGGAGGTTCAGATAACAGAGGCGGAGGCTTCTCGAAAGAATCTGTAGTGGCATCAGACAAACAATCGTCCGTTGTCGTGTGACGTGAATCTTCAGTTCTGTGACTTAAGGTTGAATGCGAGTCATCATCACTTTCCTCACATTCAGATGGTAATTGACGCCGGTTCGACCATAGTGAGCAATTCCGTCCTTTTCCAGAATCCGATTCAAAAGGGTTCCCGTTGGTGTTACATGGCATGGTGTCGCTCTCTTTATAATTCAATGGCAATGCACGGAACTTACCAACTTCCCCATTCAATTTATCCTCTACCTTTTTGCTAGACAATTCAACGCTTAAAATATCAATGTCGGAATGAGAAACTCCGTTTCTACTTGGAGCAAACTCGTTAAATGGACTGATTTCCTCGGAAAAATATTCTCCATTTCTAGAATATACATTTGTTCTTTTTTCGGAAAAATTAGGCACTTCCGCAGACCCATTTTGAGCAGCACGAAATACTTCTTTGGAATGCCCATTGGTCTTGTTTAAAATATATTCTTGAGACGGCGGCTGCATTGTGCTATCACTATTTACATCATTTTCTTGCTCATTCGTTAATTTAATGGACGATGAGTTTTGGCTTCGCTCCGACTCTATTTGGCCTTGCTCTTCATTCTTGAGCATAATTTCCGTTCTTGAAATATAAACAGCTGCCTTTGGCTTTGATGGTTCAAGCTCTGTAACTTTAACTGGTTTCTCGAGAGCCTCTACCATTAACGGCTGATGAGAAACGCTTTTAGTTGAAGTCGTAAAGGTGTTGGATTTACCATAATGCAAAATTCCTGAATTCAGAGATTGAGTCATAGGCTGTAAAAACAAAATAAAAATATAATCTTTAGTTTTTCAAATGAAATAAATCATCAAATTACCAAAGAAACAGTAAATGATAAAGGGGAGAAAAATAAAGAAATACATAAATGTTAGAAGCACAAGTTTTAGAGATAGCAGAGTAAATGAAGTATTAAACAGTTTTTCAATGTTTTATGTTCGTCGCGAAAGCGAGACATAAACCATTTAGCCGTTTGAAGTGCTGTTATTCTTCCAAAGGTTCAATCGAAACCCCTTGCGCGTAAGTTTTTCGCCCCGGACGAGACAACATTAAAACTTTAATAAAACTGTTTAAAAATCCATCTCCAAGTTAATGATGACATTTTTTATCTCCTTGTTATTTATTTGTATGTATTTACTTTATTTTAATTTCTGCATTTCGAGGCCCACTTTCGATTTTGATAGTTTTATAACCTGTTAATGCTTCCCAATGCAAAACGCTTATAGCGCATAATTTCAGGGAGGAAACAGTTATTCTTGACATAAATCGTACCATTCTGGTTCACAGCATTTAATTATTGGTACAGCAATTAATTCTTGTCACCCTCGTCACATGGAATTCACTTATTTAACTTCTAGAGCGGTTTTCCCTTATTATAGTATTAATCTGCTAAATATTTTAAACCTCGACTATGATTCTTGAATTACACACACAAAGGAGAAAAAAAAAAGGCGAAAGGGGGCGGGGCAATTTGAATGAAAAATTCATTATTTGCATAAATTCATCAAAGTTATTTAGAAAAAAAAAACATATCAAGAAGATTAAATAAAATTATCTCCAGGTTTGCCTATAAATTTTAAAACAAATCTAAACAGTTTTCAAGATTCTACGAATATTTCACATTACATTCTATTTATTCCTAAATATTTATATGGGCTAAAGATTAGCTCATTACAACAACGATAAGTTGTGTTGAAATTTATAAACTAAGAAATGTTTGTATAAGAATTCTTTGAACATTAAGGGCTCACTTCAAACTCCCCCTCCCCTCCCATTCGAAAAATGATAACGGCTACCACCAGCTACGAATTAGCGGTTCCAAGAGAACTGCAACGGTTGTTAGAAAAAACACAAAGAACTAATCACTTTTGAGAGCTTTTGCGGTCTATGCGAATGGAATTATGGTTGCCACTACTTGGAAATGGAAAGCCTCATTTTTAAGCCAAGAATTGAAGCAATACAGAAAAAAAGGTTAAGGACAAAAAGAAAAAATAATAAACTAGGAACATTTCAGGACTAGAATCGTTTTCTAAAAAATCAGACGTATTAAAATACATTTGAAGACTGTAGGGCAATTTTACTGCTACGCTACGGACGTAACAATCAAACTTGAAATACATATAATTTCAATTCGGAAAGATAAAAATCTGTATTTTTTTTTTTTTTTGTATTGTTTGAGGTTATTTATACTATCTTAAATTTTGGTTCGGCGACCTTGATTACAAAAAAGTTTAAAGTTTGATTGTTTGGTACAAAACGGTGGAATAACACTTTACGAATCTTAAAAGTAAGTTCAGATAGTTCAAAGAAATAAGATTCATATCCATAGAACAAAAGTTGAGTTAATGTGCAAATAAATAAAATACAAGAGAAATACAGAATTGACAACCTTTGCATCTTGAGATTCCTGTTGAGAAATTCTCATAGGAGACGCTGAGTGGGACGAATCTTCGGAGTTATCGCCTTCGTATTCGACATCAGAATGTAAAGAGGGTGGAGATAACAGGGCCTTTTCCGGCTGCAAAGGTTGCACCGGTTTGCTGTGCGATAATGAAAATTGAAACACGTTTTGCTGAAGGGTGGAACTGGCGTTGGAGCTGCAGATACTTGATGGAGAAGATGGAGGTGGAGATAAGGGACTTGTGATGGAGGAAGGGGGCGTAGGTGACAGAGAAGACCCAGGTAGTTCCAAACTTCTTTTCTTGAATGCGGGTGAATACTTGGGCAAGGTATTGCTGTTGTTGCTCTCATGTTTCCAAGGTGGCTCCATCAGAGAAGTTTGCCTCTGTACGGATGCGTAGTCTGGCTTATTGTTTCTAGGTAGAGACATGGCTTTGGAAGCAGTAACAACTGTTATGGGAAGAGAAGCTCTTCTCGTATCTTTCACATCAGCGTCACTACTTACAATAGTTGGCAACGTCTTGCCGTTATTGGTCTGATATGGTTTATCAGGAATGACTAAACCTTTGAGCTTTTGTAAAGGTTGCTTTCGACTATCTATGATGGACAATAAGTTAGAACCTGAAACTCTTTTGCTCAATAAGTCCTCTGTATTTTTTAAACTCTTAAGACTATAAAGGCCGTAGTTGTACCTCTTGTTATTCGTCAACTGCGTTTCAGGGTATGTAGAAACAATTGGCTTTGGTAGTTCTACGTCCAATTTAACAGGTAGTACAGAATAACTATTCGAAGAAGTTTCAATCAAAGTATTCGTTGATAAAGACGGTATGCTTATTGCTGGTTTCAGATTTGAATCGACAAAAGACATATCTTTCTCAACTGGTTTCTTTGCTAAGCTATGCATGCTGTGCCATTTTGAATCACGAACTAGGGAACCATTCTTATGACTATCCACAGACGTCGAATCATCTTTTTTGTTCTCGACAACGTTCGTTACAGCCTTTATATTATTCTCACTACCGTACCGATGAAGATCATCTTTTTTCTTAACAGTCTGGTTAGCTTCCATTTCTGAAAACATCGCTATCCTGTCTTTAACACTGACTGATTTTTCATATCTACGACCCGGTAATGACCATTTCGTTTCTGCTGCAGTTCTTAAACATTCCTCACTTTTCCACTTAAAGCCTGCCGGTTGTTCACTTTTCCGCCGAGTAATCTGCACAAATTCACCCCCACACGCATCCAACTTTCTTGCATCCGATGTTGAACTTAATGTCCGAGCCAAAAAATTAGCTTTGGTAGATTCTTGATTATTGTCACGGCATTGATTTTGCATCATGTCTTCATGAAATGATCGCGTCATTGAAAAATTGCTTCGCGTTTGCTCACTTTTTTGCTGATTTAGTATGTTTTTAGAATTCTCACTAGCCATAACGTTCGAACGTGAACATTCGCTAAACAAGTGATCACCCTCTCCAAAATTTGAATCTTCCCCTGAGCTGGAACTTTTACTTAGAGGAATTTTTTTCTGGTTAGGAACTTCTAGGGTAGTTGTCATTTCATTTATATAATATTTGTTGCTCTTGTGTGCATCCATGGACTTAGAAACGGATTTCCTCATAGGCACCGGAGGTGGCTTTTGTCTAGTCGGCACAGCAGGTGGTGATATTTGTAGCGTAGATGGCAAGGGATCGCCATCAAGGTCATCAGCAGAATCGATGGAAGAAGAAGCAAGTCCCAAATCATCACTCCTTTCTGCATCGGAATCGAGGTTCTCGTGAATAGAATATTGCCTCATTTTTGGTGAAGTGTTCGAATAGTGTTCCACAGAAGTTTTGATTCTGTTGGCAGATTTTGATTGTGTCTCTGGAGAGGATGCAATTGGTTCCTCAAGAAATACGCCAGAGTCGTCACAGCCTGGAGAGTGATGTTTATTTAGGAGTTGGTCTTCTTCTAGCTCTCGTCCATAGGAATCTTTAAACGGAGATGCGTAAGGCACTCGCTGGTCCTCAGCGAATATTCTAGATGACTGATGCCTCAGCATGACTGAAGATGATTGTTCCAACAAGTTATCTGGAAGAAAATATGCATATGAGTAGAACAAATCATGAAAGATATGTAAGGCTTGTAAAATTACGCTGAAAATATCCTAATAATCAAACTACTATTCAGGCACATAATACTGTTCTGAAACATTATCACCGATAAATAATTTGAAGTTACTCAGGACATGTTCAGCATTATAATGCCGTGTTTAAGACTCTTTGACATAAAGCTTTTATATAATTTTTAGCGAAGCTTTAATGAAGATAATTTATTCAGAATCATTCTAAAAGAATTTCTTTGTCGAAAAGTGGTTTTCTTTTTAAATTATGAGATAAACTTGAATTTGATTTTATATTAAAGTCCATGTTGAAGGTGGACATTTTTCATTGCTCTTGGTTTTATATGTATCACATTATGTATTTAAACTAAAAATTGTCATAGCTTTCAAAATCATCCCTAATTTTAAGGGGTCCTTTTAGCGTTTGTGCCTAGACAACGCCTCATAGGCCTAATGGTCACTCAGACTAAGTAACTATGCTTTTAACAATTTAACCCTTTAACAGTTTCCTTTTTTTTCTTCCAGAACTAGGTCCAAAACCATGTCAAATTTTTTATTGCAATTTTTTGTTCATTTTATATTTTCTCGCACTTTTGAGCCAATCAGAATAGAAAACACCATGGTCTGCAAACTATCATCTAACAGACATCTATCGCCATGCATACGAAATTTTTTTCATTAAAAATATAAAAGGTACGGGCGAAACTAAGAGGGAAATACAAATCAGCAAAGCCCGTACGGCGTACGAGGCAAACAAGGAAGGGGATAAGAACCACGGGACATTGGTGTCTTGTAAATGCAAAGTTAATGTTATAAGCTATGCAATATAAATATTTGACGTAGTAGGTCCATGAGGCCCGTCCTTGGGACACATGGTCCAAAAAGGGTTTTTGAAAACTTGTGCAATGCAAAAAATGAACTGCTGTTTTTAAAGTAAAATACTGGCAGCCAAGGTTCTGAATGAAAACTGTAAAATGCACAGTAATAAACTTTAAAACTAGCAATTTTAGTTTATTATTGTAAAGTTAACAATTTTTACAGTTTATTACTGTAAAATTTGCTGTATTATACTGTAAAACAACATTCATTTTTTACAGTGCGGCGACAAATGAATGCCCCTTCAGAAAACCAAGAATTAATCCTCTCACCAGTCTCATGATCATTGCTGATGGCTTCTTCATCACCGCAGAGGGGCTTTATGGCGTCTGAGCCGTCTGACGGGGCATCAAGTGTCCCGGGGCCCAGCGGGGGACTCCTCTCACGGGCGGGACTGCTTCTCACCGGCAGAGAAGGTGGACACTCGCTCTCCGCTGCTGCTGACGGTTGAGTGGTGCTGCCTTCTTCTCCCACTATGACGAAAGGAAAAGAGGATTTAATATTATATTTAATCATCATATGCAGAGCCTTGAAGATATAATGATTAAAAATGGTGCACTTGGTGGTAAATTAAAACAAGCCTATGAAATATACTCAATTTCACGAGGCCTTTAAACCTTTCTTTAACTAACATTGTAAGTATATAAACAAGCAATCAATATCACAGAGATGAACCGCGTTCTATCACTTTAAGAAAAAACATGTTTAGCGATTTGTATAAAAAATCTGACATGTGTATGTAACACATAAATTCCTTGTACATATTCTAAACTTATATTTATTTTTTAATTATTACTAAAAAAATTCTTGTATTTAAAATATATATATTTTTTCATTACTTAAAAGAAAAAAAAAATGTATATTCTTATGTATGTGTATCAGAAGTTTGCAGTTTTTTAGAATATGCTGCGTATAAGCTGGAGTGTGTGAAGTTTATTCCGTTCCATAGTATCTCTGAGTCTCTTTTGAAAAGAACTTGTTTGTTCAAACAAGCAACAAGTGTTTCAGAGATCAATTAAAACTCATCACTTTATACGCAGAGAGATTTTTAAAAAAAAACCATGTTAAGCATCAAGAAGCAACTTGACTTTCTTGTACGTTTCTCAAATAACTTAGGTTTCAAAAGACGAAAAACAATAGAATGCAGGTTCTCATGAACACGCCTCAGAAGTTCTTAAACTCTCAGAGTACACATTACATAAACCAGAAATTGCGAAATTAATTAAAACCCATAATATCTTTAAGCCCTGTTCTAAATTAAATTGTTTGTTCCAACGAGCAACAAATGTTTCAGAGATTAATCAAAGCCTATAACTTTGTAAGCATACACATTAAAAAAAAATCTGATGTGGACTTCAAGACGTGGCATGACTATCTTTGTACGCGTCTTAAATACAAATATTTTTTTTTAACGACAGAAAATGGTTGGGTGTACGTTTAAGAATTAAAAAAAAAAATCTTTAATTCATAGACTATGGCTGCATGCAATAAACTGTACATTTTAAAAAGATATCGAGTTAACTCACAAGGATATTTGCTAGCAACAAACTGTTTTTTTTTTTTTTTTATAATGCAATTAAAATTCATATTTTTCATCACATGAATTTCGTAGATTTTTTATTGTCGAATTGTGAGTTGCTATAAAATTAAGATATAAAAAAGAAGCCTATAATCACGTAATAAGTTTTTACAAAAACCCACAATCAATCGTGCTTTGAAATAAATATGTCATTTGTTCACAAACGTTTCATTAACTTTTAATTGATGATTCGAAAAATCTACTTCACGATGTTCAGGAAGATAATAAGAAGAATAACAAAAAGTCTTGAGATAAACCAGTTTAAATGGAAAGTATCGGATAAAACGATAATCTAAAACACCAACTATTTTGATATGGGAACAGAAAAAGTGAAATATATGGATGATTTGCGTTAGCCTCGGGTTAAAGGAAAAATGAATTGATGCATAATGTATCAAGTGGCTCTTACAGAAGGCGGCAAGGGAGGAATTAAATAACTGGGCCGTAAAATTCGGGTTATTTAGGATGTGCCTTAGGTTTAGTTGCCACAGGAACTGGGTTGTATTTTGAGGCCGAAAATGGAATCGGAAAGTAAAAATTAACAGAAAAAGACAAGGATATCCTCTTTAGGATTATATGTTTAAGCACTGGTTAGGTGCCGATGTTTGATGTTGAATTTCGCATTCGTTTTCTCATTTGGTTCAGATGTATAAAACCGTAATTACACTTCTAGAACTTTTAACACAACACTGCATTTAAATGCAGTTCAGAATAGTGCTGGTCAAAATATTAGACTCCTTTTTAACTAAAATCGTTTTTGTTTTTTTTTTGTATTGCCACTCTTTTATAATTGAATTTAATTGAGCAAGGGTAGCTTCATTTTATTTATTTGAACCGCATATGAGACTTCTCACATTCTTCAGTTTCTATGTGTTCATCAAAAGTTCGTTCACTCCCCCCCCCCACCCCCAGCAAAATGGCAACACCTTTTTCCCTTCAGTTTTATTTCTTATTTAAATTGTTAACCAAGCACTTTTTTTTTTTTTGATTTTGTAAAAAACGCTAGTTTAGCTTTTGAAACTGTTCCGACTATTTAAAACGTGTGCTTTAATTTTAATATTTTAATCATACTTTTTTAAAAAAATTTTAACAGAATTGACTTATTAAAGTTTATCTTGAGCCTAACATAAACATCCTCATCGAGAAACACGCTATGAAGAGCTTTGGAAGTTATTTAGACTAAGTAGAGATATGCAATTGTACAGGAAACATTTCTGTATTTCAGTTTTTTGTTCAATAGAGTTCCAGTAATTGGGGCAACACTGCAAGTTAAAGAAAAAAAAATGCAATATCTACAATTTTTTCACAACGTAAGTTATTTCTAATTTATAAACCATAAAACGCATTGTCTTCAAGGGAGGGAGGAAAAAAAAAGAATGATCTCAAGTCGAAAGGCCATAACTCGAGCAAAGAGGTTTATGTGCCATCGTGTCTACATCTAAGAGTTTGGAAGGAAAAAAAGTGTCACTAGGCTGGTATAACTTACAACTTAACTCCACAAAAGATGTAAAAAAAACAAACCGGCCATTCAGATGTCTCAGTTACAAGAAATTCTGTGAACCGAAAGAATTTCGCATTCCGGAACAACGGAAACAAATTCCTCGCAAAAGCCACGACAAGTCCATCCCTTTTCTAGTGCCCCTTATTCATTTTTCTCTGTCTTTTTCAGCAGCTGATCAGGGAGGCGGAGGAGGTCGGAAATCAAAAACCCGGACTGTTGGCGTCGTAAAAAGATATGTTTCAAGGTCATCCGAAGAAACAATGGAAGGACAATCGCCTTCCGCCTCCATAGTCCGTTCACCTGACGGAATTTCTCGACGCACTCTTCATTTTGTGTTCAGCCATTTTGCCCATCTCATGATGACCGGAATGGCTTTCAGGCAATTTCCGGAAAGACCGTAGGCGTCGATTTTCTTTGCAAAAACAAAAGAGCTTAAGAAGTCTTTAATGCGTGTTTTCCTTTGTGTAAAGATGGTCAATTAAGGATTCAAGCGGTGTGTTTGAGAGCTTTCATAGTCTTGTTTACCGGCGCAAATTGCGTGGAGTAACAGTAAAATGTCAAAGTTATCTGAAGCTGATGATGCATCGTTGCTTGGAAGAGGCTCTGAAATTTAACAAAACAGCGGAAGAAGTTTTTATTGCGGTTACTATTAGACACCCTAATTAGTAAAACTGATAAAAAAGAATATATGAGTTACAGCAATACAAAGAATGAAGAATCACTTATGCGTGTTTCATTTTTAATTAAAAATATTTACGTTAAAAAAATCTGACTTGGACAATGCATGACTTTTTTTTCGCATATTAAATAATGTATAGGCAGTTTCATATCATAAAAACTTGGATGCGTGCACTTATGAATGCTCGTATGTAGAAGTCATACTTTTCGATTGAATTTTGCCTTTTCTTCTTTTCTTTCAACTTTTCTTCTTGTGTCTGATTTTCTTATGAATTATCACTCTTTTCTACATTTATATATATTGCGTTCATGGAAAAGATAGATTAGATGTAAATAAAGAAATACGCCATCCCGAGACGTCAACCACATGTTTAGCGAGGACATTAACAAATCAGCTCCGTGGTGTGCAGACAGCGAATATTGGGTAATAACATTTTTACTGGAGAGAAAATCCACAAAAAATGCAAACCTCCTGGCGATCTACTTTTTTCCTTTTTGGTCTATTTGATGAACATTGTTTAAAGTTTTAACTTAGACAATTTTAATGTCATGTTGGTGTTTGAGACTCATGTCGACAACCTGACGTACATTCTCCATTACGTATATACAAATACAAACATATACATTAAGTATGTCACATAAAGCACGTCTCAACGCTTACTGGAGCCTTGGCATTAAAAAACTAGCGGTGTCCAAGCGGTCACTTTCGTTGAGATTCAACGCTTAAAATTGAAACCTTCGGTGAATGAAGATAATGTGTAACAAACAAGCAAACAAGTGAGTTTGAGAAAAAAAACCCAGCTTCAAAGGTTATTGTAAGTTTCGAATATTTTCCTGCTGTTATTTCGCTACAGGCATTAGCATTCCTGTTAAACATCTCTTTTTCAAACTAAGCAGATGTTATTGCGCTATTAAAAATATAACTTTCTTTGAGAGATAAGGGAATAAAAAAATATTTTTCGCAAAAAGAGAAAGAAATTGTTCTTCCGAAAAAGTATCTCCGTTTTTAGGGGGTAAAATATCATATTCCTCCACCAAACTCTTCCATTTTAAACTATGTTTTATGTAGTGTAAAATAAAGCTACATGTTGATATATCCTCCTTCCTTTCTTTTTAGAAAGCAAGAAAAGTCATAGATCTTGAAATCTGCTACTTAAATACGATTTTTTTCAATCAGAACTCATAGGAGCACAAAAGATTTCTTCAGTTCATACTAAAAATAATATATTTAGAATTAATGTTACAATTATAATGCATAATACATATCGGAAGCAGACATTTCAATTCTTTATTATGAAGAATGTCTTAGTCAAGTTTGCTTGTAGTAACATTTTCAATAACAGTACTTGCTGATAAACTATTGCTTCCATCATCATGAAATGAAGAATTATAAGGTATTTGTAATGATTATCATGCGCTTACATATGGTTTTTCATCAAACTCTGATATATTTTTTTCCTATTCCGAAGAAAATTCAAGGCAAAAATAGTTTTCATAAGTACTTTCATGTGCTTTTAACAGTTTTTGTTTTGTAAATCTGTTGAACTGTATAAATTTAACTATTCCGATGCATGGTAAGAGCATTCTTGAAATCCGTTTCCTGTTTCCAAGAACATAACCCTACAGGAAGCTAGAGATGCAGAACACAGTCATAAAGGATGGCAAAACAAAAACCTCTCTATTTTTGACGCCATTTGCATAAAATATTCAACGGCGAAGAACTTTCGCAGTAGCGTCGGAAACGCACGAAGCTGCAGATAAAAATCGAATCCTTCAAGAAGCCTTATACGTGTTTTTGTCATGCAGAGTAGTATCAATTTACGAAGTGCTCGATATTTAACTAGCTTTACTAAACACATGGTAGGTACATGGAAAGCTTGGACAGCAAATTTATTTGTGTTGTTAAAGGTTGAGAGACGGCGAAGAAAAGGTTTGGAAAAAAATGTATTTTTGGCGGTAAGTAGGCGTTGTGCGAGACAAAGGAAGATATACACAATGGATGACCTTAATCCCAATAGAGGTGGTGCGCTGGGGATCAGTAGGACGAAAAGTAGGTATAGATTTGAATCGATCAGAAATTGACATGAAGGGAAAATTTGGGGGAAAAAAAGGTTGGGACAAAAAATGTGTCGCGTTTTGGCAACAAGTAAAAGTATTTTTTCGATGTAGGGCAGCCCGACCAGGGAATAATACTCAAGCGAAATTTCATTTTCAAAAATTCAAAGCATCGTTGAAAATTGCAGCATTTGCCTTATGGCAGTCAAAACACTTAAAATGATACGTGTAATTATTAAAAAGATAATAATAAAAAGAAAAATGCGAACTTATTTTGTGGTTCTGCATCAGATTGGGGGGGGGGGTAAATGAAAACAGGGGCCCCGACCCAGTGAATGAACACCCCAACCAGTGGACAAACACAGCTTTTTCGTGCCGTTTTCTTTTTTAAACTGTGTAGAAGAAAGTATTACTGCAGGTTCAGCCAAAAAAATACAAGGTCTTCATTCACCGGTCGGTTTACCCTACTAGTGTAAGCTCATACGAACATATCTGTTTGGCAATATATTTACTAGTAACTAAAAGCCAATTGTTTCGTTTATCTTTCCCTCAGTATCTTATGATTTATTTTGAATGATATTTTTATCTATTACTATGAATAAAATCAAAGAAACAATTCATTTGACACGTACGAAAATAAAAACCTTTCTGCACGTTATTGAAAACAAACTATTGAATTCAAGTTAGTTTGTAAATACTTATCAACGCTTACTACACAATACGTAAAGAAGACGCATAAAAGTATGAGCACTGAAATGCACTTGACATAAAGGTCCATTAAGATCTAGAGACGTGAGAAGGTATTTCTAACAAAATCAGCGAAAAGGAAGGATGGCGTATATTCATTTGTCTATTGGAAGCAGGGTTGCCAGATTTAAGAACTGTAAATACGGGACACGCTCTGGGGGGGGGGGGGGATTGAGAGATGAAGCTAAAGGTTGAATTTTTACATCATTGACTTTAATATTAAACGTTTCTCAAATATAAATGAAGAAAAATCTGGTATGGACCCCACACTACTTCCTTTTACGTGTAAATTTCTTAGTAGTTGCCTTAAGTGTTAAAAAAAGTGCTTGGAGTGAGCAAGGTAACAATTCAAATATTTACTCCCCTAATCTGCCACGAAACAATGCAAAAAATATTTTGCAATGGTTAATTTTCTAAATATTGCTGATTTTAATATCATTCAGTGAATTTTTCGCAAAATATCGCCAATAGCGCCAAGTTGAACCCAAATTCGAAAAATATTTTTTTCGCCAAATTTGTCGCCAACTTGGCGATATGTCGCCAAGTTGGCGTCAAACGGCGACCAAAAGCTTGGCGACATATCGCCAAGTGGTCGCGCCAATTCATATCACTTGAGTCTGCATTGAAATTAACACTGATTTACCCCAAAAAAGGGGTAAAACACCCCCTTGGGAACATTCAAATGCAACCACAAGGGGAGGTGCACAACTAGACCATCCTCAGAGCCTACATACCAAGCTAGAAGCTTCTACGGCATATAGTTTTTGAGTTATGCGACCCACATACGCACACACGTACATACAGACGTCACGAGAAAACTCGTCGTAATTAACTCGGGGGTGGTTGAAAAAAATTTTTCGGCTGCTTATATGTTGCTAGGTACATATACACGTGCTTACAGGTCAAAAAAACTAAGGAATTTTCATTCGGGGGTGAGCAAAATCAAAATTTAGACTCAAATTTGAGTGATTTTTTTTTCGCGATCACAATACTTCCTTTACTACGTAAAAGGAAGTAAAAAAATACACAATGATCATATGAATAAAAACTTCATTTTTTACCATTGCATAGTTATTTTTCGGCATGAATATTAGTAGGAAACGTTTAACACTAATTATTGTGAAAATTCGTATTTCCCCCTACCTCTTATTAACCCCCTTTTTCCTGACGCAAATCATTTCAAATTTTGCTGGTGGGGGAGGGGGGATAAAAGTTAAATTATACCAAATTTCAATGTAAATTGCACCAAAAAAAAAAAAAAAAAAGCAAAAGCCACGCCTACTTATATGTAAAAACATTAATTTCCCAAAACCAGGCGGAGGCCATTGACCACCAGTCCTGATGTCCCAAATGACGGGCTTGTCTTGGCGTGAAAGATATAATAGTCGCTTCTACTGATGGCTAATGTTTATTATGTACTTTTTCAAAAAGCTAGACGGACCAATGGGGAAATTTGAATGCAAAATAATTTTTATTACTATTGAGTAGGCGGGTAATTCCATTGTGACTAACATAACATTTAGAGTAAATTTTTAATCTTTCTTTCTGTGTGTGAGCCTTATTTTTGTCACAATACCAAAAACAAGGTGTTATTCTTCTCCGCATAGATGAGTTGTTTAAGTTAATATACAAAAAGAATAATATTAACTTCATTTTTGGCAGTTAGAGGACATTTTGATCAACGTGACTAACATAACAGATTTGAAACAGATCTGTTATGTTAGTCACGTTGATTAAAATGTCCTCTAACTGCCAAAAATGAAATTAATACTATTCTTTTTGTATATTAACTTAAACAACTCATCTATGCGGAGAAGAATAACACCTTGTTTTTGGTATTGTGACGAAAATAAGGCTCACACACAGAAAGAAAGATTAAAAATTTACTCTAAATGTTATGTTAGTCACAATGGAATTACCCAGGCATATAATTAAAAACTACTACTTGAGCTCACGACTAGAAGTTAACTTAAAACAAATAAAAAAATCAATGTTCAATATCTTTTGGGGGAAAACTGTACAGTTTTGTCAATATTATAACATGAAAATTATTCTTATATAATATAAGAAAATTCCTTTTTTTTAAAAATCATTTTTGCTACTTGATTTTACTGCCACAATAATAATTTTTAAGTTTTGATGGTCTTTAGGTTGCCATGAAGCTCTCTGTAATTTGTATCCCAACAAAAACATAAATGTGAAAAAGGAGCCAAGTTTGGTTGAAACAACGTTTGGGCAGTTTGAAGCAGCGGTGCCACCGACAAAAGAGTTGAAATCTAACAGGCTCCAAGTTCTATAGCTGCTCTGTTAAGTACAGTCGTGAGAGTTATTGAAATGTTCTTTAATTTATTTTAATAACATTTCGTTAGTTTCTTTCATATCGGCTTCGGAACTGGGCAAGTTCATTTCTTCGGAAGTCGGACTTTTTTGATCGTAACTTCGTGACGATTAAAACTTTCCCAGTTCCGAAGCCGATATGAAAGGAACTAACGAAATGTTATTAAAATAAATTAATGAACATTTCAATAACTCTCACGACTGTACTTAACAGAGCAGCTATAAAACTTGGAGCCTGTTAGATTTCAACTCTTTTGTCGGTGGCACCGCTGCTTCAAACTGCCCAAACGTTGTTTCAACCAAACTTGGCTCCTTTTTCACATTTATGTTTTTGTTGGGATATCATGCATTTTTGAAAAGCCGAAGTAACGGTTATGCTTTCATTTAGACACAAATTAATATACTACTGAATAAATACTGTCCTTCATTTGTTTTTCATAGATACACATATATTTTTATTTGAGTTAAAAGACTGAAGAGCGGTATACTTACTGATAAAGATTTTTTTCAGCAACGTTCGAATGTAGCAATATTGATTATGCAACGTATATGCAATTGAATGGAATAACCAGCTTCCGTCAGGTGGCATCGGAATTATTTTGTGTAAAATATTGGACTCACCTATTAATAAATGTACTGCACGACTCATATTTGAAGGATGCGAGATAAAATTGGGTCTATTATAAGAGGCAGAACGACAGAAACACACTTTAACGAACAGAATGATGAGATTTGTAAAGAAAATTACATCAGTAAAATGATCTCTTTTTATACACCGAACAATTTTATTTATATTCAAACTTATAGTAACAAAGATCACAGTTAAGTTCATAACTATATGTATTTAAGTTTTCGAATTATTTATTTCATCTTGATAAAGCATTTTAATCTTCCGTCAATTCAAACTAAGCCTTGAAACAGCTTACAATAAAACATTTGATTTTAAACCCAAGTATTTTATTTTTGGCAACGTTTTACAAGCATTTTGGCGCTTTTGTTTGACCAACCATTTATAAATCGCGCCAAGATATTCATAAAAAAATGCTTTTTTTCTTGCTTTTTTAATGTAGTTTTTGGACTTTTTAGATTTTTCCCATAGTTAGTGTATGGAAATATACCTTGATGCCAAATTTTTAGATTCTGAGACACTTGGAAGTAGGTAAACATTTTGATGAGTGAGTGTATAATCTAAATAAGAAAATCGCCATATTTTCACTTTTCAAATACTAATAACTTTAAAACTAAAAGAGATATATTCATAAAATTTAGGATTATGGGTGTTCTATGTCACTCTAATAGACTTACAAAATTTAAAGCATGTAGATGAAGTAGTTCTTGAGAAACGGAGGGGTCGAAAGTAGCCCGAAATGGTTCGTGTAAAGATACACTAGCAGATGTGCAGCGCGAACTTGGCTGACACACTGCCGTGTGTCTTGATCTATCGCTCATTGTAAAAATTAAGTACTTCATGTTTTTAAAACGCGTATCTTTTGCTAAATGGAATAACATTTAGTTACATCTTTTAGTATAAAAGCGAAGTAAAGCAAATTTCAAAAGTTTGAAATAGATTGATTCAAAAAATCTGGTGACTAATAGTAGCTGAACCCATATATTTCTTTCATGATTGAAAAATTGAGAAATTCTTTTTTATAATAAGGCATAGTAAAATAATCTACAAGGAGATACACCACTTTTACAACGAACTTTTGTTGAATTGATTATCACAATAATTTCTACTCTAAATGAATAGAACACTAACATTACTTCAGAACAGGAAAATACTATTATTCAATCAATTTTCTTATCACTTTATTTCACATTCTTTGTTTCACTTCATTTTTTCTGAAAATAATGTTTCGTTTTGTAAAATGATGCTTCTAGTCAGAATACGGGACTTTAGCCGTCCCGTATCGAGGTTCCCCGGGACGCGGGACAATATTTCAAAAAACGGGACTGTCCCTTGAAATCCGGGACGTCTGGCAACCCTGATTGGAAGAGATATTACCTGTTCTGGGGGAAAAATTCCGATTTTTACAAAAAGAGCACGTGGAAGTGGAAAGTTTTATAAACATTGAAGTTTAAAAAGTTTAATGCACTTGCAATCAAAATTTCACCTAACTGCAGTCATATTTTACATTTCAAAAAATCGATATTAAATTTAAACGCATGCACACACACAAGAGAGAGCGAGAGAGCGAGCAGATCAACAAAAACAAATTAATTCGTGAATTTATTTGAACAAAATTCCATTTTTTTTAATTGTGCTTCATACATTGTTTAAATGTATCCACTGTATTACATTGCTTAAATGTATCTTCTCTATGATTCCTCATAAACGAAGATAAGACCAGCGAACTTGTTACAGTAAATGAAGCCATATCTATCGTCTTGTGAGAAAAATAAATGATACAATACAGGAAACATCAGCGATCCAATTACATGGAATGAAATTTTCTTACTTATCATTGCAAGTTGAAAAAAAAAAGCACTGAAAACCTATCATCAACTACATAACATCAAGAATTGTTTACGCTAACAGTCGTCAAGCATGTTTCAAGAGCCTCGCAATCGGCAAAAAGGCCTGTATCAAATAGAATCATATTTATCAATTTAATCCTCCCGCTGAGTGAAATCTTAGAGACTGCAGAGGTGGGTCAGAACTATCACCAGTTTATCATCTCACCCCCCTCCCCTCCCCACACACACACTACAGTCCAATGTAATGGGAAGTCTTTTTCATCCAACGCATCCAGGATTGCGTAGGTGTCCGAATCTAACGGTCGAGGAGAAAATATGGAAAAAAATTGCGAGGTCCATTGTTTGTTGAACTTTAACCACCGTCCAAAGAGGTTCTAGTAACCTCTGGATGGGTTAGATGGAGTACACCTCACCAGGTTGCTTGTAACCTCTCGCCGGCATTTGTTGGGAAAGGTCAGTGGGGACTGGTAAGTTGTACACGCTCGGATAAGATGGACTCGGCAGATAGGAGTAATTGCAAGTTATCAGTGGTCAATGATCGATACCCTGCACCGTGGAATAATCGTGTGTGCTTGGGTGATGGGGAATCTTTCTCTTAAGCAGAAAATAATCTGCATGTATCGGTCTTTTTGTGATTTTTTTAATGTGAAGTGCATCAAGTGAATACCGTTTTTGCAGAGATAGTTTTCTTTTTAATCTTTTAAGAAGAATTTGTTCTTTTATGCTCGACGCAACAAGGAAGAGGGTTATAAGTTTGATGTGTCCGTATTTGTGCATCTATGTGCCTGTGTGCGGCGCTGTAGAGCCTAAACAGAAGATCAGCCCGTTTCCACAACTTTTTTTTCCTTCGAAGAAGACTTGATAGTCTCTTAGTCTTAGCTAGGTCTGGTCTTTGTATGACTTTAATTAGCAAATATATCAATTAAAAATCCCGAAATTTAACGAATTCACTATTTGGTAGTGGAAAAATACTTAATTTCTTTTTCACTTACATTTTTGTTTCAATTATTTATTACTTGAATGTCATGCAATAAATTTGGAAGCAGGCTTTGAACAGGGACTAATTAAACCTGCCCCCTGCCCCGGTCCTGGTAAAATTTGCTGCCCTTTCATAAGAAAATCGGCACATTTTCAAAATATTGGTTTCGAAAAGACAAAGGAAAGGAAGAGAGAAACTTATCATTTTTTAGTTCCCCTAATAACAGTGGCACCCAGGTCCTTGGACCTGTAGCACTGTGCGTTCGTCAATGCCCGGCTTTGAATGCTCTCGAAGTTCTGGAAACCCTTTCAAATTAACAAAATACATAAGATTGATTCGTATTGATTTTTTCTCTAGTTATAGCCCTTCAACAAACAGAAGTTTTGTCAAGATAAATTGGAAACCATCGTGATTTGCAGTCCGAGCTAAGGAATCACATTTACTAAATTACAAACGGGAAACTACACAATGAATTAAACTACTAACGAAGATGCAGAAGTCATTGGCAGACTTTAAATTTCTTAAAATAAGAGAACATCAAAATGGTACTTTCAATTTTAATTAATCAAGAACTTTGAAATCAGTATCTTCCAATCTTGTTTGAATCCAGACCTAAAAATGCAATATGTTTTAGATAACAATTCTTAGTTTTCAGGAAAAAAAGGATGGAAAATAAAAACAAAAGTTTGTTTCGAATAATCAGTGACAGTAGAATTAACCTTTGTTACTCATTACAAATTTTACCATCCACTTTATGTGTATCCAATCAATTATTTTCTTAAAAAATACTTCAAATCATTTCACATTGTAATTCGCTAATTGTCAGCAACTTCTACTTTTAGAAATCAATTTGACAGGGAGAAAGATGTTCATTTTCTTGAACTGATTTTCATAAACCATTCTGCTCATTAAAAATACAGTACACAGCATAGGTTACCCAAAGAAATAATATACTACTATGAAATCAGTACGATTTAAATCATAATAGTGTAGTAAGCAATAAATATCTGGAATTCAAGACAAGCTAAACTCCGATAGATTCAGATTTTGCTTCAGAATTTACACACTCGTTATTTCGAACATTCACCCCCCCCCCCCCGGCCGAGAAAGCAGAGCTTCCAAAAACACGACACGACACTCAAAACGGTGCCAAATTTATAATTGCAGAAAAAATAAAAAAAAAATTACTATCAATAATGATTTCACTATATATTATATTTTTACTACTCACCTCTTGGTTACCAAAATAACAGTGATTGTTAAATGGCGGGATTCTTTTGCTTTGTACTTCTCGCATTAAAATACCAAAACAACTATTTTTATGTCGGACTTTGCAAAAAAAAAAAAAATAATAATGATGCTGAATAGAATTCAAAATCTTATTTTGAACATCACGAAAATGAAATGGATCCTACAAACGCATATTTCTAAATCTCATTACTTTAGAACGCCTTTAAAAATAAATTTCTATTAAGGAAACAGCCATTCAAAGGAGTAATCCATCCCCCCCCCCTCTTTTTTTTCAATGAAAAAATACTTATGAATGGAATTTCCCAAGGAATGTGGAGCGAAATGATTTTCACCCTCAATGATTCAAATGCTTTTACGCCCCATTCATTAGAAAACAAACTTGTCTCGAATGTGGGTAAAACATAATTAGAATATCGCGAAATTCTTCGGCTTAGATGAAAGTTTCCCCTTCATTTTCTTTTCTATTTGCATTTCATTTCCGGTATTACAGCCACGAAATGAGATTAGAGGTTTATTTTGTATTTTTGAAAAAAAAACCGAAGGGAAAAAAAAGGCGTTAATGTAAGAATTCGATTTTTGATAGTTTTGTTCACCAGTGTGCTCGATATGCAATGTGCCATTGATGTATATTGTTATTTGGAGTAATTCATTGGAACACTTTCCATCTTGGGGGGTCGTCTGCAAATGGTGCCACGCTTTGAAGGGAAGAAGGGATCGTGAAATAGTGAGGTTTTGAACAGAAACAAATGGTGTGACACCACTTATTTTGGTTGATTTGATTCCTTTTTTTTGTAACAGTATGTTCATGTATTACACCGTGAAATGCGACAAGGGAAGGAATGTAAATAAGATGAACTGACATTTTGTGACAAAGGTTGAGACGAGTAGTAGAAAAAACGTGTTAAGCCAGTTTTAGACAGCCCTCTCCTGTTTATCTTCTCCACTACAGTACTCTCCGTCCGTGAAAACCGCGCCTCGCACTCGTTAACCATAGCACTTAAAAAAGGGGTGATGGGTTGCGAGTGGGAACTTTCCGAAGTTTTCAATTTAAAACTTGCGTTATTTGCTATCAACTAAACTTTGTATTTGAAAATTGCATCGTTCCACGTTGTTTGATATGGCTCAAAATGCTTATTATTCCTCCCCTTATTGTTATCAAACCTATCACCCCTATTTTGGTAAGATCAGAGAAGACCTGATGCATGCGTAAATACGCGGAAGGTTTTACTTAAGAATATCATATAGTACAGTAAATTCCCGAATATCCGCGGAAAATTGTGGTCTGGTAACCGCGGATAAGCAAGTACCGGGGATAATCCGAATAATGATTTCATCAAATTCATTCCATCACATATGCAACTGCTCCACAATCTAAATGCCTGCTGTCGGTCGTTATGTATTCTAACAGCTGCGAGTTATTTTGACTCCAATTATGTAATGAGAATTTCCGTCAATTGACATTTTCTGAATTAAACACCATTCCACACAGGCGGCGGAAAATCGGCGGACGTGACCAAAGCGACTGATTAGGTACGAACAAGAACAGTTCGAGGGATTTGATACCGAACGAAGTTGTCAGCGGGACTCGATAACCTCCTTGAACCATCCCATCGTGGATGAGAATTTTAAGTGTTTTCTCTCGGAGATGTCTCTTTTTTTTTTTACCAATACAGGACAATCGATGCCCACATCTAAACTGGCGTCAGGCATACTTTACGGATAAAAATAAAAACAATTCTTGTATAATCAAACCTGTTGACGTTTCGGTTTTTGCCAGGGGGATATCAGGACCGTCAATCCAACTTGGGGGGGTGGGGGGCAAGAGGTACACATTATATATTCAATACATGTGTCACGAAAAACAATAAAATAGATAAAACTACGCACACAAATGCTTAATTTTTGAGACAAAGGGGGCTACAATGCTCCCTAGCCTCCCTAAATGACTGAACTTGACCTAAGAGAGGTTATATAGACACACGCATATAAATTACATATAAATGAAAACTTTTAAAATAATTGAACATTAGCGACTGGTATAATAGAAGAAAAAATAGTCCTTGCAGGAACAGGGTAAGTAATAATTATGTTCCTACTAAAGATTCAAATCAATAATGTTTAAAACAGCACATACATGTTGAAATTGCTGACATGTGTTTCCGGAATTCAAGAAACTCATTTTTCAATGCGCAAATATATGAGAAACATATCCCACAAAAGCAAAGTGTTTAATAAAAACAAAGAGGACAGCAAGTAACTTAAGTGACAGATAATATACAGTAAAAACTCATTTATCCGAACTAACCGATATCAAAGGCATAATCCGGAGAAATTAAATTCCGTATAATCGGGATAATATGAGTAATAAGCAAACTAATTCTTAAATAAAAGAGATCTATCTGTTAGTAACACAAAAAACAATGCTTTGTGCAAATAATACAAAAAACAATAATAATACATAGGATCGTTTCAGGTAAACATTTTATGACTTAATAGTTCAGCTGCAGTGAATCCCAGCCCACCCTCCAAGAACGTCATGTTGTTCGAAGATTACTATAATTTATTGTACGACCTATGCAGGAGTTGTGCATTTAATCAAAATACAGCGAATGCTTGGAGAACTCAATAGTTCAATTATCATAATTTAAATTTTTTTTGAAGTGAATAGATATTTTTTAAAAGTACAACAACGGGACTGAAGGGAGATTCGTACAAACGAGGTTTTGCTGTGTTCAATATTTGTGTAAAAATCGCTGTCATTTTCAATTATACAGCAAACACAACGTTTTCGCAAAATATGTTTTTCAACAAAAGCGGTTTACAATCAAGTGACAAAGAAAAAAAAAAAGGACAGATAAGGAAATGATTTATGTTTATTACTCTGACTGTTTGTTTTCCCGTTCACTTCTACATTTTACTGATATACAATGGAAAATATTTGGCCATTTCAATGCGAATTTTATTATCAATGCGTTAAATGTAATGATTGAAAACTTGACTTAGCGAAAACCTTTTTAGTCTCGTCACTTTGACCCAGATGTAATTCTGTTTTCATTGTTTTATAACCTCATTTCAAAAGTTCACATTTTAACGGAAATTCGTCGCTTAAATGAAAAAAATAAAGTGCATTCATCAAGGATTCGGACGAGGAAAAGTGTTACATTAGTCGTTCGCTGCTACTTTTCATTAAATTTATTTCACAACTTTTAAGAGCATTTTAAAAAAACCAAGTGAAAATGTTTCGCTTGACTTCTCTTGGCGGAAGATAAGGAAGTGATGAAAAAAAAAAAATGCATTTTCATATTCACTTGAAAAGCTTTTGGCTGTCATATTTTGCATAAAATGTTTTAGATTACTTAATTTTTTTAAAAATATTTTCTATCAACCCAAGGCTAACTGCAATAATCTCAATAGAGGAATTTTCTGCTTTTTTTTTGCCATAAAAGCAACTTACTAATCTGTATCATTTCACTTTCCAACAGTTCGCAGAGAAATGCTTAAGCAATTGCAAATTGAGAGTGAAAATAGTAAAATGACTTGATTCCATTTAAAAATACAAAATTTTAATTCTTTATTATATTGTTCTCCATGTTCCTCTCTCATATTCAGTCAAGAACTGTTTTCCGACACAAAGGAATAGAAATATACATTATTTATAAATTAATAATCCGTACAGTCCTCTCTCCTCCTTCTTGGAATAACAATATAGTTTGTATTCCCAGGGTGGGGGAAAAAAAGAAAAATGAGTAAAATTGTAAAGCCCCCCCCCCCCCCACCGATTGCACAACAGCTGCACTTTAACCATTCGAACTTTCTCTTTTTTTTTTTTTTTTTGCAAGAATTCTGACGAAAACATGTTTCTTTTTTTATTGCCACTCTTTGTTCATTTTACATTTACCGGTGCTGTGAAACCAATCAGAACAGAAAACACAATAGTCTGCAATCTATCTTCTACCGGACAACTATTGCCATGCATACGAATAAGGTGACAAAAACAGAAAAGATACGGGCGAAATTGAAAGCGAATCAGAAATCAGATTGCCCGTGCGAGCAAAACAGGGAAAGGGTTAAAGCCTGTTTATTTTTCGGATGTAAATCAGCCTGCTTTCCGACTTTTGGTTGTCATATAAATAATCAGAGGTAGGGAGAGGGGCGGGGAAAATGACTAAAGGTAAGAATTCAATTGGAAAAAGAAGTTCAAAGTACCAAAACAACCGCACACGTACATAATTTACAATCGCATAATAGAGTTTATTAATTACGTCAGTTCATCTACTGATGGAATCTTTCCAGTTTTGCTTATTTTTTAGCCCCTTTCAATCCCTTTCATGCGTCCGCCACCGTGCTCGCATCTCAGAGTTTGTCCCTCTCCACATCCGTGTGCTTGATCTCCCAGAGAGGGAGAGCAAATCCCGACCGGCAAGCCCTTCCAAGTGGCCATCGGTCTTTCTCCTTGACGTCCCGCCAAAAAATCATCTCGGGCGACGGGGGGCCCGCTTCAAAACTGGAGAAAAAGACGACAGATTCCAGAGAGAAAACAACAATCGAAAATATGAAGAGAAAAAAAAAAATAGTGAAGCCAAAGGGGGAGCGCTGACCCGTTGTCCGGTTAGACGAGTTCTCCGCAACCCTAATGGCCTTGCTCCCCTTCACTCTCTCCATCCCATACCTCTAATACCGCCTCGAGACGACGGCTCCGTGTGCCTCTGAATGAAGCGCATTTTTACCTGCAGGTCCAATTGATACATATATTGCCGAGGGTGAGGAGGCAGGAATCGGAATGCACCTTTTGCCGCGCGCCAGACGATCCGCTGGTACTTGTTTCTTCTTCTCACTGATGGCACTGCGCCGGTGACAATGCCTCTCCTAATGAAATACCAAGGTTGCGCCGCGGTCGCTCACCGATCTGATGAAGTGTTGATTTATCCGGGGATGCGGAGTCGGGAGTCAAGGACTTTGAAGGTCCGAAGGTTGGAGTCGGTCATTTTCTTCTTCTTTAACTCTTTATGCCCGACTGGACTCGGAAGTCCAGCTTATATTAATTTCATATTATGAATCCTATATGGCTGCAATCGTGCTGAAGCTTTTAAGTACTACTCCTTGTACTTCACTGAGAGGTCAACAGATGGTACCTGCGATCAGATTATTAGGGACCCTAAGGCGTAGTAGGAATTAGCTCCCACTAATTTTCAAAATTTTTGTAATTAATTTGGGACATATAGGGTTAAACCCGTCCCCAAAATGCTCCTTTTCAATAATTTTCGCTTTTCCTTATGTCGAGAGTTATACAATGGCGATCGAAAAATAAAATGTAGCTTATTTTGATGTCATTTGACTCGAAGTAATAAAAAATCGCTACTAAAGTTATATTATTTTATTTTATTATTTTACGTATTTATTTTTTAAAGCAATAAATTTGTCTGCTATACCGCCCACTGAAGCAAGGAAAAAATGTCTCAATAGGCTTGAATTTGACGATGAGCATTTGTTTCGCAACCATTCAATTACTTTTTTAGAGAAAAAAATAAGATAAAATTTTTCATTTAGAGGGTCAATATCGAGAGCATTCGTATTTCCCCTGGACATAAAAGAGGGCCCAAAAGGCCCTTCCTCAAAAGAATTATGTAGTAAAAAAGTAAAAAGTTTTGTATCATGATGAACTTTGAAAAGCCCGAAGCGCTTCAAAGATCAAAAGTCCCTTTTAACACTTTACCGACCGGTAGCGATTCGAACATCCTATGCCCTTTCACCGCCCGCTCAGCTGCAGATCGTCCAAGACACCGACTCGGTTTTGGCCTAGACTGACGCGCGGGGATATATGTGCATTTCTTAAACTCTGGTAAAATTGTACGCTTCGTGTTATTGTAGGGTAACAAAATTTAATAAAATCTTGTACTTTTAGAAAACTGCTGGTGGGCTTTTATCCGCCGTCTAAGGCTAGAATTTTTGCATAATACAACCTTCATATCGATGAAAAAATCCCGACTTTCCTCGCAGGAAAATCTAGTCGCACCCAGCTGCACTCGAGAAAACGACAGCTTGATTGGTGAAAAAGGTAGTCACCACAGATCGGTTCAAAGTCGATTAATCGACGCCCGGTCGGTAAGCGCCGGAGAGCAAACGTCGAATAATCGACGCCCGGTCGGTAAGCGCTGGGAACAAAACGTCGATTAATCGACGCCCGGTCGGTAAAGTGTTAACATAGCTTGTCAAAAAGCAAACAAGCCAATTACATGAGGAAAAGTTAGGATTAGATTTTCCTCACTAACCCTCCAGAACTCGCATGAGAATTCGCACGTACTAGAATTTTTCTCACACCATCTATTTCCCATAAAAATGTTTAAAATGCTTTTTAAATGAAAATATATATTTCATTTAATATATATTAATGAAATATATAAATAATATATATTTCATTTAATATTTATAATAATATATATACATTTAATATTAATAATAATATATATTTCATTTAATATTTATGTTAAACACCACATATTATGCAAAATAAAAACGCTTACTGAAAATAAATAAGTTAATTAAATATATTATGAAATAATCTAAAAACAAAGTTTTTCTTCTTGGTGTGAATATTTTGAGCATAGCGCAAGTACTGAAAGTTTAGATTCTTCTGAATTCGTCAAAATTGAAAAATATTTTGATCGAAATAAATGATAAAATAGTGGACCGATATACCTGTTATCCTGTATCGTAAGCCAACTCTCAAAAACTTTAAAAACATTTATCGAGTGATTGAATCTACTTTTGATTTCTTTTTGGTTTTAGCGATGCGCATTTTAAGAGAGAGGAAGCAATTTTTTATGCTTTTCCCATTTATAAAATTTCTCTTTTTTCCTTTATTTACCTATGATTCTGACGAGAAAGAACGCAAAAAAAAAAGTCAAGTGTCGAGCACATACAAAAGGAAAACATCTAGACAAGGATTTCCCGAAAACCAGCTAGTTAAAACTAGCTAAACATTTATGTTGTCATTCAAATTTGCTTAAAAATATCTTATGAAAGTAAATCACTTTTGAAAACAAAATTTCTCTCCTTTAATGGCCCTAATGTACGCAATTTCATTATTACATACCTGTTTCATCCCCAATTAAGGTACAATTTGTCACGTAGACTTAAGAAGAGGGTGAGAAATAGAGCAAACTCTTCAAAAACTGACACCTCCGAAACAACAGAGCTCATATTTTCATAATTGCGAAGGAAAGTCACGTTTACGGCTCTAGGTGTGCTCACTCAGTCTGGTCAGAAATAGAGAGTTGAAATTTTTTGGTTTATTCGGCTTTTATTATAAAAACAAAATATCCCAGAGCCGAATTTCGTCGCATAACTCGAACTTAAAACTTTTACTCCGTCACGGTTTTTTTGCATGAAACGAATAGTGCGTCACGACAGGGTACAGGGAAAGTCCATTCTGGAGAAAATGTACACACACTATTATCCAGAAGAGTAAAAATAGTACAAAACTGATTGAGTTTCTGTTTCAAGAACCGTTACTGCATATAAACACGCACTGCAAAAATTAAAGTTGTTTTTTCAGTAATACTGTAAAGCAGTAATTTTACAGTTTATTACCACAAAATTAGCTTTATTATGCTGTAAAAACAACAGTATAATACTGGCTGCAGAGGTTCCAATTTAAAACTGTAAAATGCACAGTAATAAACTGTAAAATAAGCAATTTTACAGTTCATTACTGAAAAGCAGCAATTTTCCAGCTTATTAGTGTAAAATTAGCAATTTTATAGTTTATTAGTGTAAAATTAGCAATTTTATAGTTTATTATTGTAAAATTAGCTATTTTACAGTTTGTTATAAAATTAGCTGTATGATACTGTAAAAACATTCATTTTTTACAGTGCGTGTGTTTAAATGTTTTTACAGGTTGCTTTTTTCCTCATGTTCAGGAAAAGAAAAATGCTGGTAACAGAAGCAATACAGGTTGATAATATCTTGCCATATAAAGTCAATATGATTTGCATCTGTAGACAAAGGAAATTGGTACTTATCTTGTTGCTTTAGCTGACTTGTGTTTGTCACGTTTCTCTAGAATCTAAATAGCCTTTTTTTGGGGAGGGCAAGAGAAGAGATAAATGCAACCCTCAACATTTTTTTAAGGCATCGACTAGCCCTGAAAATTTGATACATAATCATAAAATGCATCCATAATTCTTCTAGAAGATGTTTTTTTATGAATAAAAAAAGTATTAATTACCAGGGTAAAATTTTGGCCTTTTCATTCATAGCATTGAATGTGACAATAGACAGGTGATATGATAATTAAAGAGAAGAGAAAAGAGCTGTAGATGCAAATGAGCCTCAATTAAAGTGGTAGCTCAAATGGAAACCGAAAACATAACCTTGAAGCTGGCAACTGCACAGAGACGACGGACAGATTAGACGAGAGCTAGCGACGTGGATAAAATTATAATTGCAGGGTGGGACTGGACGCCTTTTATTGAAAATCCTTTTGCAGACTTACATTATAGAAACAAAAAGTATGAACATTCTTTCGAAATGTTTAAGGTCGTTGTAAATTATTAGTTTTCATATCAGGCTAACAGATTAAAATTGTCGGAAGATAAGATACAATATGATGGATGAAATTTTCTCAAGAAGCATTTGTTACTTCTTATTTCTCCTAGAAGTTATTACGGAATTAGTTAGCGTTTTCGTTTCCAGGAAAAATAAAAGCTTATATCCATATGCTTATTTTCTATCAAGTGGTTAGTATCTAAAGATTTATGTTATGACTCGGCGAAGTTTCACCACAATATTACATAACTCTTCGATACTAATTGCATGAGCCGACGTGCATGCAAATGATTTACGTTGATCATATTTCATATTTAGTGCAATATATGTGCCAAAATTATTCACCTCCCTTCTCTGGGATAGGGGGGTAACTGCCGGAATATTCAGACACTTCAATGTTATTTCTGATTTTAAACTTTAAAATCACCATAGCGGTTGGTTAAGTCATGCTATAGAGAATATGACACATTTACGTAATTAAAAGTTTGATTTTTCTATGAAATTTATAAAAATTATCTTGTGCAAGGAAGCTTACTGCTTTTTTCCACTGCATAACTAACCAATATGGAGGATCTTCACTTGTTTTTTCTTTCTTTCTTCTTTTGCAGTATAAAGGTTTCCGTATAACTTTATATATTCATGTACTCCTATTAGTTATAAAACAGATATCCGCCATGCTTAAGGCAATAATTGTATTAAACTGATTTTTTTCTTTAGTTCACCCACAAGAAGCACAAATGTGCCATTCAAAATACGACGAAATTAGGCAGATATTTTCAACGAAACTCGCGTATGTTTAGCTGTGACAACAAAATAGGGCACTTTTTTCATTGTAGGTAACATTGTAAAGTAATTTATTATTGTATGCATCACAGTTAAGCATAATAGCATGCAACATGTTCATGTAATTTATAAAGATTACATGACACGACGCATTTTGCCACCACAGGCAGAAAACCTGGAAAAAGCCAACAACTAGCATTGAAAAAAAAAATGGTTTTTGCTTTATTGCACTCATGGCGTCGTTTTACGCTTTTTTAAACAATCCTATATTATTATTATTTTTATCCTACATACATAAAACTTGTTTAATTAACTCAGCAGTGTTCTATGAGTTAGTAATAGAAGCTTTGCTTTCACTTGAAAGTACATTTTACGCAAGCCTATCCTCTAGAGCCTAAGGCTGCAAAAGCACTCACCCGCAGTCAACGTGAATGGCACACAAACAATCAATCCTTTCAAGAAAAAAAATATAAACACCCATCAAGATTAAAGACGAATAAAATAAAACCATCCCACGCAATTTTGGAGGTTACCGGTGGTGTAGAGCCGAAGAAAGCAACCAAGGAGAAGTTCATATCTGCTTCTAAAATCAACATCAAAAGGACCTTGAATTATTAGGTCCAGATTTTTTTTATGTAAGAATCCACGTAATCCTTCTTTTATGGGGAGATATTGGTCGGCCTTCTGCGCCATATGAAGGAGAATGGGATATTACAGACTGAGGAAGAATTTTCCAAGCGGTCTGGTCTGTCGGTCATCCGTATCGGATGCAGTAAGTTGAAAAAGAGAAAAAGAAAAAAAAGAACATTTTCGTTTTTATCCGGAATTGAATTTGGACTTTGGAAAAGTTGTTACATTAGTTTGTGGTGGTTCAGGTGAAGAATCCATTTTTTTTCTTTTCGAAATGATCTCTTAGAATTTCGTTCGGAATAGAATTCTAAAGTAGAAAGCTTGCTCCAGGCTTTATGTGCCTAATGTGTAGCAATACGATTTCGGGTTGAAGAAATTTCAAGGGATTACCATTCTATCAAATTCAAAATTTGTGAAAATCTATATGTTTGAGGCACGAACATTTGGAAAAAGCAGAATTCTTGCATAAAAGTTATAGGGATTCTATTCCTCAACAGGCTGAAACTGGTTAAAGAAATGCACAAAAGATAGCAAATAAATCTACAAACAACTTAACGGCTCCAGCACCATACTTTATTTGAATTTCTTGTCCACGTAACTCTTAACCCATTAATGCCTGACATTTTGTTTTCCAAAGATATTTTGTATACTGGTTACAAACAGTGTTTAATGTAGAGGAAAAATATTTAAAAAAAATATTTTTGTTATTAAGGAAAGAAGAATTGTCCTTTAAAAGTTACGATAGACCCCAGAGGGTATATACTTTGTTTACTAAATGTTTTTTCTGCCTACGATATAATATTTAAACAGACATTTTATAAGAAGAAATAAAATCAGCAATTAACATAAACTGGGAAGCTGGGAATAACTTTGAAAACTTAGCTTTTTTTCTGGAGATTGTGAACGATGTCATTTTTGACAAAGTTCATGTTAAAACTGCTACAGAACACACTTTACAATGGTTATGTGCTGCAATCTGTTAATAACGAATTGAAATAATACCAAGGTACTAATTGAACACTATTATTTGGTTGAAATGTTCATTTTGGGGAAATTCAGACCCTTTTTTGAACCGTTCCTAAAAAGGGACGCTAGGCATTAATGGGTTAAAGAAAAAAAAAAGCCTTTTTGCTAGAAAAAAAATAAGGACATTGAGGTGGTAGCAACAACTGGGAAATTTGCAACAATTGGCATTTTTGTGCCTCTTTAATGCAAGTTGCACCCGTACATCAGCTCAAGATATTCTCATTCCAATCTGTGCTTTATGTACGTTCGATAGTCTAAAAAAAGCTTTTGTATAATCCAAAAAGTATAAAAATTAAATTTAAAAAAATGGATTGACACACTTACTTTTTAAAGAGTTGCAACTGTTTCCCGCAAAACTGATGTTGAAGGATAAATCGTACTTCTTTGTCCCTTTTTTTTCCAGATAGTTTTAAACTTTTGTTTTGTCGAAGTGGATTCGATGCGGCTGCATTGTGGTGAATGCTCAGTTTTTGAAAAGTAAACAACTTTTTAAGTGTGTCTTAACCAGCTGAATAAAAGACCTCGTGTAGTACTTTGTATGCACTATTAGTTTATGTTATTCTTACCGTACCCCATACGAGCAATAGTAAAATCAAGTTACACAACTACCATCAGTTGAAAAAAAGAAACAGAGTTTAGTTTGCAAAGGCAGCTGAATATAAAATATATTTAAAAAATAGTTAGGTCATTACAAGATCAAAAGAGCTCAAAACAACTCGCGAAGAGTTGAAAATTCTGTGTTTAACTGTACTTAAAACAGCGTCATTTGAAATTGGAAAATGCGCAGTTTTTGTGTCGCCTGACGTTTTCGTAAATAGCAATTTAGGTAGCTATCGTGA
This sequence comes from Uloborus plumipes, assembly GCA_038373865.1. Classification (NCBI taxonomy): domain Eukaryota; kingdom Metazoa; phylum Arthropoda; class Arachnida; order Araneae; family Uloboridae; genus Uloborus; species Uloborus plumipes. The sequence goes on along the minus strand of JAXGGA010003503.1, from coordinate 46,392 downwards.
TACTCTCTGAATTACAGCTATTGTTTGCATGATTTGTGCTGCATCTATTACGTCGCTTTCTTTCAACCAATTCAACTCGAATGTTATTAACTTTTTCTTATCAAATCAAAATTTAAAGTAAACATCGCAGCGTCCCATTAACATAATTGGATTGTCTACAGAAAGAATTCAAGGAATACTTTTGACTTAGCTTTCTGAGCGAATGAAAATAAATCCTTACATTTTTTTGCTCACATGTTGCACGAAAGAATGTTTTTTTTTTTTTTTCAATTGAATAATAAATCCATAATCAAAACATAGAGGCATTTCCAGTTGTAACCAAATACTTCTTTTCAACTTGGCATAAATTCTGTTTAATAAAATTACTTTATTTAGGTGTCTATTATTGCTATATTAATACTACTATCACTTTCATTTATCAGTTGGAGGAAATTGTTTAACTTTGTACCAGTTACATCAAACGTTATGAATACGCCACCAACGAAGTAGTTCATACCTCGTTTGCATTTTTAAACCTTTACTATTTTTCAGAAAAGTTCAATTAATTATCGATACTTTGCTTTAACTTTCAAATATATCGTAAACAACTTTACCATGACTACTCATATACTACTGTCTTTTCTTCCATCAACTTATACACCAATAAATTACTGCATTAAAGCTTACAAAATTATGTTCTACCTTGTATAACTGGCCCTATTCGTATAGCACACGAACCGTCCAAGTCATTTGTTTACTTTTGGAACATAATAAAGTTCCGTAGGGATTCAACTCAATGTTCAAAATGTTTCTCCTTCGCAAACATTTTCTTCCCAAAAATTTCAACTTGGAAAATTAAGTTTCATTCTCAGCGTCAGAACACAACTGGAATCGAAGTTAATCGCTACAAAAACACGTTATCAGTAATCAGTCAAAATAAAGAATTGAAAGTGAAGAATTTTCCTCACTCAGATTTAGTTTCCATGACCATTTATTTTTCTTCATAGAGCTAAAACTGGAGAAAGGATTATTGACGGTTCACACTAATTCAAACTCGCACTTTTACGAGCATCATCAGTATTCCGAGTGAATCTCTGTTTATTCCACGGTGGAAAACAATGCAATTGTTTTAAAATTTGCATTGCAACTATCCGAACTTTCTGCGGAGAAACATGCCGAAAATGCTCAAGGAAGTGGTAGAACTTAATGATCCCAAACAAAGATATTTCGATCAGCACCTACACAAAAAGCGGGAGCAAAATCCAGCTCCCTTGGTGCATTATCAATTCAGATTCAGATGTTCAGCGATGTAGACCGCTTTTTGAGTTCATGGCAGACAAAACAAAGGACACGGACAATGCGTGGAGGGGTCAGCCGGGTTGATGATTCCCACGCCTGTTTTGGGCGGCCACTGCCAAGTACAGAGACACACTACAGGGGCTGGGCACACCGCGGATCACTCTATTATTTCGATTCAGTGAGCAGAACAATTTACATGGTTGCACGTAAGGCGGCAAGCACGCCACGTTGCCTCATGCGCATCATCCAGCTTGTTTTCTTCGGCAATTATTGCACCACGCAGCCCGCCATTTCGATTTTTTTGGGGGTGAGGTCAAAGGGTATATGCTCAATGTTAAGTTAATTATACCTAAAATCAGAAAAACCACTCCCACTTTTTTAAAATGTATAATTTTCCAAAAGCTCTCACCACCACCAACCACCAATCGGCCGAAAGACGGGTCCTGGCGTTTTCTAGACAGATCTAGTCGGAGTTGGACGGATTTGAGGATCCTGCTTCTGGTTATGGAGGAGGTAATTTTCGGAGAGCGGGCTTCAAAGAGCAATTTTCCTAAAATATGAGGTCTAAAAAAACAAGTTTTAGGCAATATTTGGTCAGTCGTCATGAACCCTATGAGCCTCGTTAGAAAAATGCCCGCCGATTTTGGGGCGTACACAGACTTAAGTGTGCTCCTCCTCGTAAAATTTTTAAGGGCGCCCCTGCCCCTATTAACCTATTAATACCTGACATTTTTTTTCCAAAAATACTTTGTATACTGGTTACAAACGGTGTTTAATGGACAGGAAAAATAATTGAAAAAATATTATGTAAAAAATAATTGTTTTATTAAGGAAAGAAAAATCGTTCCTCAAAAGATACGATAGACCCCAGAGGGTACATACTTGTTGAACTCAAATTTTTTTCTGCCTACGATATAGTATTTAAAAAGACATTTTATAAGAAGACATAAAATCAGCAATTAACATAAACTGGGAAGCTGGGAATAACTTTGAAACTTAGCTTTTTTTTTTCTTGAAATTGTGAACAATGTAATTTTTGATAAAGATCATATTAAAACTGCTACAGAACACTTTGCAATGGTTATGTGCTGCAATCTGTTAATAACGATTTAAAAAACAGTACGAACGTTAATTGAACACTATTATTTGGTTGAAATGTTCATCTTGGGGAAATTCAGACCCTTTTTTGAACCGTCCTTTTAAAAGGACGCTAGGTATTAACTATAAACAAAATATTTTCCCCGTGTAACTCATTGAGCTATTTTTCTGGATCGTGCGCCCCCTTCCCCTTGCGCCGCGGGAGCTGCGGGCGGGGGTGGTATTTACGCTAGCGGTTTAAATCATTCGCTCTCTCTCGTGGTCTTCTTTGCGATCCGTACTCGCATATGCTTCTTTCAGTGGTAAATAGAACAATTAAAAAATATATTAAGTCCGGAATATTAACTTCTTCAAGATATGACTGACAAGTTCCACAATTCGTAGACAAGATAGTGAAGTTTCAAGCATGCTTTTTACTTTCTAATAATTTCATTTATCAATTTAGAAAGAATTGTTCGAATGATAATATAATAAACTAAATCACTAATATTCTTAACTCTGATGTTGCTCTATATTTGCGTTGTTTAATATTTATTATTTATTTATTTTCATTTATATATAAAGCACGAATATTGAAATATGCATTTGTGTGTGCATCGTTTTCATTTCTTAAAAAAATCTTAATCGAAGAGTATTAAAAGAATACTAATGTTAAGTTGACAAGATTAAGTTTTGCAACTAATAATTATATGATGGTCGTTCCAGCTAACGAAATTCTTTTATGATGCTTTTTTTTTTCCCTAATGAAAAAATAAAACAGGAGTGAAAAAGTAAATGATGAAGAGGATTAAAACTAAGAAACATCTTTAATGTGTTCCGTGTGGGTTTATATCTGAATATAATCTACTCATTTCAGCAGAATAATTTTTTCCTACTAGCTTTAAGCAGCAAGATATTACATTGATTTCAAAAAAATTACTTATTAGCATAGTGCGTGGTGTGAATTCATAAAATAATTCAAAAGAAAATTTTTTTGACAGAATAAGCTATCAACACCCCCTACGATTTGATGCAATATGCGATCCTAGAAGGAAAAAAAAAAACTTACACCTGCTTGTTCCTGTCAAAAAGGTTACGTGGGTGGATATGAGTTGAGGTACTAAAAAGTGAAGGTCGCTTGTATCTTCGTGTCCAATAATCGATAAAAAAATAAATAAAAAATTAACAAAAAGTAAATAAACACGCAATAGCATTCATGTACTGATGAAGCAGATTACCCATCAGGCCAGAGCACGAAGGATATCATTAACTAAGCGTGAGTGACAGACTTCTTAAGCTGATGGATTTTATATAAGGCACTCCCTCCCAACGGCAGCCTTTCATACCGAATTATAAAGCAAAACCAAAAATAAATGGAAAGGTGCTTATTTTCTTTGAATATACTTATTGAGGGGTACATTTGAGGAAAATAACACTATGCATTTAATGCCAATAATTATTGGTGTTTAGTTGACCACCACATGCACTTGCCACGGATTATGGCGGTGTGGATATTTTTCTTGAAAACCTGCCAATCTACGCATTTGTTTGTAGAACTACGCATTGGTTTGTTGAAGATTCAAATGATAAAAGTGCCAACATCGTCTTTCGTGACAATTGAGGAACATTTTTCTTTTAAACAGTCCCAGAATCTCAAATACAGCATTGGTTTAATTTTGAAACAAAGGGGTGTAAGTTCTGCGAATACCTAAGGCTCTGTGAAACAATTTAAGAAACACTGATTAGCGTAGAATTAATAATAATATAAATTGAAAATAACAACAGCTAGCAATAACGAAATCAGCGTCTTAACTGCCGATTGAATTAATAATTTTGTTTATTATGAAGATAAAAAATAAAAGTTCATAAAAAACAGGCCCTCACTTTGATGATTTAGCCATAATAAACGTTTCATGAAATTTCACCCTAAATTTAATTAAAATTTGAGCATTTCACTTCCAACATATGTGAGCAAAGTATGCTAATGAGAGAGTTAAAATGGCAGATAATATGCAGAAATGATTGAAAGAAAACGAAGTAGTATCAATCATTTTTTTATCATAATACATTTTCAACTATTAGTCTTAGTTGGCAAGGAGTGCTTATCAAGGAAAAATGGTGAAAAATTTTTTATAGTTTGGTACTGTGTTATTACTGGGTGTGTACCATTAATTGATTAGCCTCTAAGACGATCCCGAGCACAACAATTTAGTGTGCTCACGTTATGGTAATGAGAGGGTTGAAGCCGAGGATGGCATGCAGAAACAATTGACAGAGTATAGATAAAAGAATCAATCATTTTGCTATCATGACATGCGTCACTAATTCCATTTCAGCTATTAGTATGATGTATAGTGTCCTCTAATCAGTCAAAAAGAGGGAATATTTGAAATTTCAATGTACTATTACAAGGAATGTACCCAGGGGCGGCTCCAGGGCCGGGTAATCCAGGCAACCGTCCAGGGTAAGGCGGATTGTAGGGACTCACGTTTTCTCAACTTTTCAAGCAGCGGGCACAAATGAAAAATAGTTCTTATGACTTATAATGAATAACATTTCGTTGTTTGTGAGTTTTTAGAAAGCACGTTTGATCTAGTTCAAGATACCATTAAGCGCACCCCCCCCCCAAAAAAAAAAACACGATAAATATTTATTTCTTTGAGGGACTAGTGCAAAAATGTACTTCGCATTTTATAATTGGAGGAAAATGTTCTGTTTATTTCAATTAGCTAATAAATAAAGTTTAGCCGTACCTAAACTCATTTTAATTTTCTTTTAATAATTATTTAATTCATCTTAACATAGACTGCTTAGAGAGCACGCCCCCCTCCCCCATTATATTCATAGTGAATATAATCAATAAAAGTTTTATGGTCATTTTTCTTCTATAGAAGGAGGGCCTTGATAAAACAAATCGCCCAGGGCCGCGCAAGAACTAGGGCCACTACTGCATGTACCATCAGTTGGTTGACACCTTTACTGGTCACAAACAGGGCAACTAATGCATTGGTTTTGTACAGGGTCTGGCATAAAAACCTTGTTTGGGGAGTCCTCCGTGTGAGTTGTGGTGGGGAAACGGTGCTGAAAGTGGCATCGATAGATAGCAGTTTAAGTGCCGTTTGCGGAGGTAGCAGTGGCATGATCTCGTGATCATTGTCATGTGTTTTGGAGGAGTGTATTGGTTATGATGGTTGCTTGATTACTACTCAGCGGGAATTTTGCATTAGATTTCAGCCAGGCCTACATGAACCTGTTCGGCAAAAAAAAAAAACTATTCGCGTTGTAAAAATCACTCACTGTGCAGGAGTTTTCTTACATTTCTAACAGAAAATCTCTGAGCAACTGTGAAAAGCAATTTGGAGATTCCTGGATGGACACTCGTAAGAGTGTCCATCCTGGAATCCATCCATTATGCGCCATATTTTTCAGCTGTTGTAACGGCCTGAGGACGGCCTGGCGTTTTTATTTTCTGTGGCTCTAAAATTTGAATCTTAAACACAATTTTTTTCTCCCATCTGGAACAGGGTCATGTCTACCAAACACAGGACGATAATCACCAGACCATGAAACTGTTGTGGCTAATTGCTATTTACAGACACCATTTTCACCCACCACTACACCACTACTCACATACCACTCTCCAAATACGGGAGGTTCATATGCCGGATACTGTATCACAGGGCGTGTACCATCAGTTGGTTAACACTTAACACTGGATCACAAACACGGCAACTAATTGATGTCTAGAAGGGCAAAACCCAAATTAGAAATTAATTTCGAAAAAACAAAAATTACGATCTACGAAACAGAATAGCGGGCGAACATGAATTAACTCGAATGAATCGAAAAAGGAGCGAGGCAGTGATTCAAATTCAAATGTGTTAGAGGCAGCTGTCAAGGTCCTCCTACTAAGACAATGCCTCAGAGCGACCCCGCACACTGCATTTGTTCCTGCCATTGCCTTTGAAGTGTAATCTTACCCAATGATTCATGACAAATGTGTTGGGTGAAAAGCCCTTGAGATGCCCAGCCAGCTCCACTTGTTGATAATCATGTCATTCTCTCTTTGAAGAAATTCGAGAGAAAAAAAGTAACAGAGGAGAGGTTAATTGTTTGTTCCATAGAAGGTTTTCTTTGAGAAAGGAATGATTTGATTGAATCATTAAATGGTTTCCCATGCCGGGAATAAAGTTTTGATTAAAATATCTCCAACGCAATCTAAAGGTTTCGTCAAATTTGATACAAGTACATTTTAATGGTCACGCTATTTTTTCTGGCTTTCTTTTTTAAGACTAATGAGTTTGAATGCTTCACCATTTACAGTGAACGTTACTTATGTTAAGGCAGCGGTATGCAACAGTCGATCGCGATCGACCTCTAGCCCGTTGTGAGTTGATCGCGGCAGTATTTTGTACTTAGACTACTCTCTAAGTATAATTACTAAACATTAATTAGGTTCAACGTCTAAGAACCTTTCGTAGTTACTATTATATATATTAAAACGAGCAATATGTTCGTGACTGAAAATACTTCGATATGGGCAAGGGTTAACACAGAATTTTTCAGCAATTTAAAGCAACTACTTAATAAGTAACAAAATCTTTTTTTTACAAGAGTTAACCAACAATCTGAAGTTAGCATACACTTTACTAACTTAATCGTGCATGCAACACATCCGTTTTACTCAATAGTCACCCCTCTCCCTACAAATTGATCTTGTATTCACACCAAACTGAAAACGGGATTTTCACTCAATTTAGGTTGCCGACCACCGCATTAAGGGCACTTTTATTAAAGATCGAAATTCTGAAGAAATTTTTCCTTAGTTCACAGAAATGGTATTGGTGTGGAAAACGAATTAAAATTGAAACGCTTTGGGATTTTGGACTCCCCCTCTTTTAGACAAGATCAAATCTAAGGGGTGAGTCATGAGGGTCAGTCATTTAGAAATTTGTAAAAAACAAAACAAAAACTTTTTTTCTGCGACTATTTTTGGCAGATACTATTATTACCCAAATACTCTGTTTTTAATATTCTCGTCAAAAGGGATTAAAAGACAAACTAAAGACGAGTTTACAAATACGAATTTAAAGGCAAACAAGAAGAGTAATAAGCTTCGAAAGAATATTCTATATGCTTTGAAAATTGATCTCATGATGCCGTTGATTGACATCTCTGGCATTAAAATATCATTTAAATACGAATAACGTACGTTATATTTTGCTTTTATCATTTGCGACGTTGAAACTTACGAGTGGATTATTCATAATGAGGTGCGCATTTTGTATTTTATGCAAGGGTTTCTTTTTTTGACGCAAATTTCGATCATATCCAAGAAACCCTTTGTAATAAGTAATTCAATTCCCTAATGTCACATTATCATTTGTGGATTTATCTATTAACTTATTTATGTTTTCTAAATAAAATACACAAAGAAAAAAAAAATCTTTCATCACCTCATTGTTTCCCTCTTCACCAAAAGAAGTTGAAATTTAGAAACTTCGAAGATAATTTAAAAGAAGCAGTAAACTTTGTGCGCCAGCAGGTTTTTTTTTTTTATTATTATTTATTGCAAATTATTTCTTTGAAAGTGAGATAGTTTTCTTAACCAAGGTAGCATTCATAAGCTGTCACTTTTCCAGAATCTGAGCGACAGAGGTACTGTAAAATAGCAAGCTATGTAGGAAAGTAATTATGAAGGAAATTTAATCCTATAACAAATACCCTTCTAATCGATAAAGAGTCATGTAAAGCTCTTTTAACAATTGTGAGTTTTGTAAAAGGTTCATATGTCAACACTTGCATTCATACACACATTGAGAGGAGTAACACAGTTATTTATGCAAGAAGTAGAAGCCGCCCAGCGGCATAGAAAATGCAGCATTGGGGGTATTTCCTCCAAAGAAGTAAAGTAGGTTTTTCTGCGGGGTAAGTATCAGGATTAGGTCATTATTCGGTCCCAAAACCAAATTATTAAAAAAAATGTACATGAAATCTACCTAACCAATAATCGTAAAAGATTCATAAATAATTACAATAAACTTGGAGCTCGACTCACAATGCGCACTGGCCTAAACAACGACTATTAAATAAATTGCCATAACAAAGCAATATCACCGTCTAATTAACTGTTTGATTTTACAACAAATTTTTGAGAAACTCGTGTTTTTTTTAATCTGAATGATTAAAACTAATGGTAACATTATTACTTATTTTCGTAATTTAAAGGAAAAAATGCATTAGTTAATTTAGTTTTAGAATAAACCTTTTTGGGGGCGATTGATAATACATTACCCGCTTTGTGGGTAACAGAATTAAAAAGGTAGGAAACTACCGAAATTTTGAGCAAAAAGATACTGTGCCCCGCTTCGAATCCCGCAAGGGTATGTCTGTTGACCGATTTCGCACTTCATTCCACTATGTGCAAGATGTTTGGATCGCACTTGAAGTTGTAGACCCCCCAGAACCATGTAGGAACACACTGTTCTTTCTACAAATTACTTCTACAAATAGTTTCCTCTCCGATAGCGCCTGATAGATAGTTTCCGAGTCAACGTTTGAAGTGCCACGGGGAAGAACGGCCATAACCCTCCACTCCAAAATTCTCTGTAACGTTTTTTTTTTAATGTATGGTCGATCTTTCTTAGAGCCTGATTACCCAAAACTCTTTGAAAGCTTCATCTTCATCTTAAAACCTTCGGGGGGCCCAAAAATGACTGAAAACCTGTGATTAAAAATTCTAGTTTCTGCTTTTAAATGCATTTCTAAAGGTAATTGCGAATATTAAAACTGGTTTCAATAAAACTTTTCCGGAAAGTTTTAAAAGTGAAGACACAGTTCATTAAACATTAATCCCACCACAAGTACTTTTATTAATTTTGTGAAGTAATAAATCTAACTTATTGCATCACAAAAATCATTCAAAATAATGCTAATCATACAATTGCAATGTAACCATATATAATGTATGAAAATTCTGTATATTAGTGGGGGAAGAGGATAAACTGTAGTCTGAATTCTGCTTGAGCCGCATTAATAATATTTGTACCCTTAGCGCGAGTTATTTCTCAAGAGTGTCTCAAGAGTCATGTCTCAAGAGTTTAGAAACATTCCCCCCTCACCTCAAGAACCAGGGGGTCTCAAAATGAGGCTGAGCTTCCTCTAACTTCAGAAGTTAATCGGGCCCTGACCGTTAGCCCTAATCTTTTCCCTGTTATAATGTAAAACCTTATGTCTATCCTGCCCTGCATGAACGATGTTACAATTAAATATTGTCTATAATATTTCCCTGTTCCCATGGTTACCTACTTGAGGTTCGGTACAAAAATCGACTTCAATCGTTTTTTCCCGTGGTCCTTTATTTTTGGCGACATTCCCTCCATCAACTTTTACAAAAGTAGCTTATTTTTGTTTGTACACTCTTTATTTAAATTTATTTTCTGTTTGATCATCACCTTTTTTTTTTCTTTTAATTTTTAGACATAGGTATACAATAAAGGAAATGGCAAAAATTACCTCAAAATGGAATATGGATGCAGATGAAGCAAAATGGTTTCAAAATAAAGTTGATTGTGTAATGGTTCCTGAAATACTTTTGTGAAAAAGGAACGTCAATAACGCATACGTCAAAAGAAAAACAAAAGTCTATTACGTATAAACTTATTTTGATCAACACCATGTTAGATGATAATTATTGAATGAAAAATTATGTGTTAATCATTCGAAATTAAATCAATGCTTGTACTATTAATACTACAAGCAACATTCTTTGGATTAAACAGAAATATTCCATTGCAATCGTATTTTGTTACTCATATTTTTCGATCTTTTTTTCGAAAAACCTGAATGGAAGACTTTTTCCCACAGAAGATTTACGAATACCTATGATATATGTACTAATGATGCTCTCTTCGTAACTAACGAGTAATTCACAAAAGTAAGTGACTGTTAAGAATTTTGACTCTTAAACTTTTAGAATGTGAAACACACTAAAGTTTCAAATAATAAAATAATCAGTTCCGTATTGAGATCAGGGCTGTCAATCTACTTTCCAAAGAGCTTAAAAACAATATTATACATTTGTGTATGCGTTTGTCTTTTTCTTTTATATGTTGCAGTGATGGTAGCGACTGTGTATCTTTTTTTCCCTAACCCTTCCCAAACCAGAGAAAAATTTCAAATGTTGGCAGAGTAAATAATATTCATATTTTTTTCTCCCTTCCAAAAAAAAGTCCCTTTAGCGAGGGATCATTTAAAAAATAACTTTTATCACCTGAATCGGTAGAGAGAAAAAACGAAACGACGCAACATGAGCAAGAGCGGATTCAGGGGGTGCTCAAAGGGTCAGCTGACCCTCTGTGATGAGAAGCACACTTTATCAGTTGCACAGCCATTATCAATCTTGTTCTCGTTGAAAAAAAAAAAAATATCTCATGCATCATGTATGAAAAACGTTAAATTTTATTTAAGAATTTTATTTCAGAATTTCATTTTTAAGAATTTTATACTTCTAATATTGACCACTAGAAGACAAGTTATAAATTGCAAATTCACAATTTTCCTGATAATACATTTTTACCAAAATAAAAAAAATGATTAATTTAACAGAATATTATGAAAATATTACTTGCTGTGCAATATTGTATGATATTTTAAAGCATATTTAAATTTTACGTGCTTTATTTTCCTTCCACTTAACTGTGATAAGGTATAACGCTAGCGTACTACAAAAATTTCTGGATCCGCCTCTGCGCATGATCACAAGGAACTGCAAAATAACAATTCTCAACCGAACGAGACAAAATCGCCGTTTTCAATTACAGACAGCAAACACTTTCATAATCGAGCGCACGGGAAGCTGAGGTATTTCCTATTTTGGATCGCGCGTTCGTTCCGGGCGAGCGAAGCTGGAGACCCCCTAAAGGGACCCCCCTTTAGAGACAGCGGAGTGAAACTCGTCTTCCGGTTAAAAGTCGACAATGCAGGTGTTTACCAAACAGATGCCTTTCTCGGCAGGAAACCGGGTTTTTCACTCTTTCCATCGGGGATGAGTTGTTTCAACTTTTGCATGTTTCAATTTGTCCGAACAAGTTCAAGATTAAATTGGGGAAAGGACTTCAACTCGAACTAAAACGACACTGTTTATTCTTACTGTGTTAAACTTACACATTTTAGTCTAAGTAATAAAACTAACACGCAGTAAAAATGAATGTCACCATAAATGTAGCAAAATTTTGATGAATGAAACTTTTAACTGTTCTACTGGGGAATAGAATATGTCCTAATTTATTCGTAGCTGATCTTTATACATAAATAAACAAAGTAACGGAGCTGTAATTTCTGAAGTATTTATTGCACAAATCCCAGTCAACCAAATTGAAATAATATTTACCTTGAAAAATTTACACAAGAACTTCGAAAAATCCGAACGCACTTCTATGGAATCCGAATAAAATTTAATTTTTTTACTTGTATGTTATGTGATGTCCCATTTACCACATTAAAAGCGTATAATACAAAGTTGAAAAGCACAAATGAGCAGGAGTATTGCAGACACGTGTTTCGGTGTTACAAGGAACGCCTTTTTCTGTGAAAAAAAAATGAGTTTATGGATGCACAGACATCTGATAAAAGGTGTTTTTTTTTTTTTTTTTTCATTTGCTACTTTATTTAATGAAGTGGAGTACTACTTTCCTAAACGCTATTTGGTTATTTTCGAATAACTGAACAATTTGAAAATCTAAATTGCCTATGGTGCCAATTAGTTCAAATTTCCGTCGTTAACTGTTTGAACAAAACTAAACTTAATGGTACATTACATTTGTTGATTTGCGAAACAAAATGTAACATTCATACATAATATGATTTTTTATCTAAAAACTGTTACAAACTTTTCAGGAGAAAGCGTAATTCAAATGCAGATGATTGGATTATTGAAAAAAACTGAGAACATTTCCCAACTCTTAACACAGATGAATTCTATTTTTGCTGTTGGGAATAATGCAAACCAAATATTTTCCTACATAGTAGAGAACTGTTCATGCGTGTAATAATGATAACGCATTGTTCTCCAAGCTACCACAATAAGATAGTATCAACGGAAATAATGTTGACACGCATAATGAAACCTACATATTTAGAAACTGAAGTATGTATTTAAAATGCAAAACAATCCATTTAACTGTTCAAGTGGTAGGCAGTAATATAATTGCATGTACTAAAACGTGTCTGTTACAAAATATTGCCGAATGTTTAGAATGCTAACGTCTGAAGAAAACGCTAAATTATCCTCGCAGCAAATTTCGAAGTAATAATAACCCCACATAGATTTCGAGATATTACAATACATGAATTGAGCTAAGAGTTACAAAAAACTGTCTTCAAGAAACGTAATTTTTTTAATATCAAAACAATATTTTTATCGAAGTCCAAACTAGAGCAATGAGTTTTGGCAATGAGAAATTATTTTACCTCTTTAAGTAATAATTTATTGTCTATGTGAATTGAACTACCCATTTTCACCATCCAAGATATTCTTTTTAAGATGAATAGATTACTTTTTATTGAACAAAAAATGTTTAGAAACTATTTGTAGACCAAATAAATTAATGTTTGTTATCTACGAATTTTTTACAAAATACAAAATCCAAAAATTGAAAAAAAAAAAAAAATCATAAATTATTGAAGAACGAAAACCTAATTCTGAGCCGAATAAATAAGCTTTTAACCAAAGCAAAGATCAGCATCAGAGATAATTTAAAAAAAAAGGATAAATCCTGCGATGACTATCTCGAACACATTAAAAAAGATCTAAAAGCAACAAGACGTCCCATTCCCCAATTCTGCCAAAACGAAAAATGACTATAATTTAGCATAATACTCGAGGATTAGTACTCACCCATGCGACAGAGAAAATTGTTAATCCCAACAGCTGAGAGCTAAGTATCCAAATTGAGTGGCAGACAAGTATTGACAACCGAACATCGGGGGGAAAATCACTTCTGCTGTACCGGTGAGATCACTCCACAAAATGCGACTGAACCTCGCAGCGCGCTGATACAGAATGAACTCGCGAGAAGGATCATTCACGAGTGCCTGTGGCGGCAACCTGCGCGACTTGGCGACGAACGCGAAATCGCCAAAGCCGAAGGAGGCAGTGAAGCTGTCTTTTTCGCCAACATGGAATGCTTTTTAGCTTGTGACCGTGAAATGTATCATCGAAATATGGTTTGAATCTGGTTGAGAAATGCGGTGTTTAGTATCGAAACGGGGCTCAATTCCTGAATTTGCTAGAAACTGATTTTTTTTCCCTTTTTCATAAACTGATACTTTCTTGTCCAGTCCAGTTGCGTAGTCCGAAAAAAAATGAGAGAGGGATATTATTAAATTTTGGAGTGGGATAGGATTAGTTTTAGTCCTATTCTACATTCAAACTGGAGCGCCCCGGTGGGAGGTCACTGTGACCTCCAAATAATTTCCGTATTCGGCACAGTTTGCTGACGATTTGGCAATTTGAAGACAATACTGCAACATTGAGATTATTAGTTTTTAGTTTTTGGAAAGATGCCGAATCTTTTTTCTCACTAAATGTTATGCATTGAATGTGCGACATTCGGCAAGTTGATAATTTTCCCCCTCCCAAAAATTTTAGTACGGGGCGCCCCTGTATTCAAAGGTAAATAAACGGAAAAATCTGAGCCTTCGGATGCGCCCCGGTCTCTGTCTCTACTATCACCTCTCAAAGCGATTTCGAACGAACAATCCTTCTCAGCCAAAATCCACTGCCAGAAACTTATTTTGTTTCATAACTAGAATTATTTTATCCTCAGTGTGCACTTTCTTGCTAGCCATAGTGTTGTTTGCAGGAAAGCATTCGGATAGTTTTCTAGCTTCTATCACAAATAATAAGTAGAAATATTTGCAGCAGCTTGGCGTTTTAAAAACAGTAGCGGATTTTAGGGATTCTAAAAGATTAAAGCAAGATGTTTTTAAATCTGGATAATTGCTTTTTTTCAATTTAAGTAGCATTAATAAACGAATTGTGATATTAAATTACCCTTGAATTCAAAACTCACGACTTTTATGTTTTCTTTACACTGACCGCCTACTGCAGTTTTACTCCTCATAGCAAACCAAATTAACTTCGCTCAAATATGCTTTACGTGTGTTTCTTTACAAAAAATAGTTTTAAAACTTTTACTTACCTTATGAAAATATAAATTAATTAAAAAATAGTTAGTGGGAAAGTTAAATTATTTTTATCCCTTTGAGAGGGGCCAGGGCAGTGGAAAAAAGAACTGCTTTTTATGACTCAATAAAGTTTTTAAAAAAACAATCATTTAAAAACTTCCAATCATTCTGAACAAAAAATCGAACGAAATGAGTTGCGTAAAAAATAGCAAATCAATTCGATTTTCTGTTTTAAGTCGTATTTTACGGATAGGCATAGCTAAAAATAAAAGAAAGCAACAATAGCTAATGACGAGATTAATCGCTTATTTTATTTTCTAACCATGAAACGCATTTATGTGAAACAAGCCAGAATTTCAGGATTTCAAACATGAGAATTTTCTTTTAAATTCGTATTTTCATTGTTTGCTATTAATTTTAAAAAACAAAGCAACTACTGATCACTAATGGCAGCATTGATTGAAGTTATGTCTTTAAAGGAACTCATTCTAGCAAAAATGTACTGTAATCCAGGAATTTTTACCCTTTGCTTTTATGCATTAGTCAAGTTTTCACGTAATAATTAAACAGTAAATTTTATAATTCAAGTTGCCCCTTTTAATAATTGCTGTAATTGCTTTATAAAATTTATGAGTTATATTCAAATTTAAGACTAATTTGCCCGTTATTCATCTTTAGTTTTAAAATGACATTGAACTTAGTTGAGTTGTAATTGAAACAAAATTAGCATTTTTGAGTCTATAATTTTGTCCAACAGAGTATTTTAGTGTTTGTCATTTATTTTGAAAAAAAAAAAAAAAGATAGCTAATGGCAACACATTTAAATTTTAAAATAACTTATTCGAGCAAAATTTCCCCATTATCCAGTATTGTATGTCTTTAAGTTTATATTTTTGTCCATGTTTCTTCCCGTGATGGTAAAAATGTTCAAGTTGTAATTTTCTTAATTACGTTATTTTTAAAATTTAATTGATAAGTAAAACTGAATTTTGAACTATTTCTTCTTTCCATCCTTATTTTAATGAAAACAAATTGGATTATGTTATGATTAAACCAGAAGCAACAATTTTTGAGTGATAATTTTGTCCACCACTAGTCGAGAAACGATGATTGCTATCCACGGTATAGAAGCTTGAAATTTGGTACCACGGGTTAAGTGTGCGGAGAAAAAAAATTCATTAGAAATATTTAATAAGCTTTTTTTTTCGGTCGTGTGCTCGAATGAATCTTTTTATTCACATAAATAAATGTTACATGAAACTAAAAACAAAAAGAAAGAAAACTTCTGAAGAATCATACTTAGTCGCCAAAGAGAGCGATAAATGAAATAACAGTCAGGACGTGTCAGATATTTAACCGAGACCGGTTTGCCGGTGTTCTTCGCTTCTCTCATTTATGTAATCCCACCTATCACTCCATTAGACTTGGCACTTCGGCATTGGAAAAAAAAAAAACGCTGTCCTACCTATTACCTACTATTATCACTGGATATTATTTCATTCTTTGCAATCATTAAATTTTGCCTCCTTCATTCTCCTTTTTTTAATGTATTTCATTTTTCAATTGCAATTCCATCCTCCTACAGGTAATTTTTTGATGTTTTGTTTCAGTAACATCTGTTGTAGTCAAAGTTATTGAGGCAATTATAAAAAAATGTGTGTATAAAAATATTAAGTCTTCAACTTTGACAACGGAAATGGCAACAAGAAACATTTTGGGAATTTTTAAGATTTGATTAAATTAAAACTAAATTAATAAAACAATGGATAATATTTTTTAAATTATAAATCAACAGTTTTCTTTGAATTCTATAAATAATTGCCTAAAAATCACGAGATTGAATCAGTTCAAAATAATTTTGTGAAGCTGAAAACATACTTATTATTGATTAGCAATTTGAACCCGAGCCATATGTTAATTTTTTACACAAGGAAGTATGTTTCGTTCCACGAAAAAAATAACTTCATATTGAAAAAAAAAAAGTAGAAGAGTACATATTTGTACGGCTTCACAATACCCCCTCCCCCCCTCTTCTGCGTTTAGTTCTATTTTGATGCATTGAAGAAAGAATCAATAATGACTCAAGATGAGTGTTTAAAACTCATAGCAATAAATATTTAGTGATAATTTAATTGCATCTTTTGTGTTTATTATTATTGTCTTCACAACAAAAAAGTTCTCCCACAGGGTCATAATTTAAAGATTGAAATGAATTCATCTCAGTGTAAAAAATTAAGACTCATTTCAACAACTTTTCAGTGAAATGATCATTTTTATCTGGACTTCTTTGCCAGTGATGACATTACAGGGGAATGGAAGACAAAATGAAATAAAGTTACTTACGTTTTTTTTTTTAATGTAATTTACTTTTAGAAACCTAATTTGAAAATTACAGTACATAAAGAAAGATAAATTCCTTTTCTAGAGAACGGTTATTGAAACGTTACTTTGAATTTTCGACTGTATAAGTTTTATACCTTCAAATAAAAGTAAAATTTCGATTTACCCCATGTCAATTTCGAAAAGTGATTGTTAAATAATTTTCCTAATGAAATCCTTTCAATATGTTTATTTACAATATTTTTGATTTAAAAAAACAAACTAGTGAATCCACGACTTACTAAATGAATAAAAAATAAGTGATTGAATAAATGTGTGAATAATTAACGAACTGAGTGAATGACTAAATACATGTCTAAGAATTTGTGTTTGAATGAATAAGTGACTATATAAACACTTTATAAATGAATGAATAAATAAATGAAATAAACTATTCCACATCCCTAATTCACTTTGCTTCGTATGCACTTGACAAATTGTATTACCCCCCAGTTAAAATCAAAACACACACACACACACATGCTGAATAATCAATAAACAAGTATTGCACTGAATATTAGTAGGTCACAATGTTTGGACTGTAAAAAAAAAAAAACTTTCTGAATTTATAAATATAAATTACTTTATTTTTCACTAGCGGTACCCGCACGGCTTTGCCCGTGGTATAAAATTAAAAGTTCATTTGTAAAATAATTGATATAGCAGAAAAAATACTCTATTTTAGTTATAATTCAACTACAATTCCTTCAAAGTATGACATAAAAATTTGGTATGAACCCTACACTACTTCCTTTTACGTGTACATTTCTTAGTAGATGCCTTAAGTGCTAAAATAGTGCTTGGAGGGAGCAAGATAACAATTCAAACATTGAAATCCCTAGTTTGGCACGAAACAATGCAAAAAAAATGTTTTACAATGATTAATCTCCTAAATATCGCCAATTTTAACATCATTCAGTGGATTTTTCGCAAAATATCGCCAATAGCGCCAAATTGAACCAAAAAAAAAATCGCCAAATTTGTCGCCAAATTGGCGACAAATACTTGGCGACTAAAGGCTTGGCGAAATATCGCCAAGTGTTCGCGCCAATTCATCTGCATTGAAATTAACACTGATTTACTCCATAAAAGGGGTAAAACATCCCCTTGTGACATTCAAATGAAACCCAAAGGGGAGATGCACAAAAATAAGCCAAAAGAGAAAATAAGAACAATTTTGTTGCTCACAGAAACCAACAGAAATCTTACCAAAATTTGAAAGAAGAAGAAAGTTTCCTTCCCTAGCTTTAAAAACAAAACAATACATTTTCTGAAATGAAACACTTTAAAAAGAATGTTGCAATGTCGCAATTTTACGATATTTGGTTAATCTTTGTGCTTTGGGTACCCCTTTCTCGCTAAATAGGCGACTGTTTCCAAACGTTGTCAAAATCAATATTGCTGAAATGCGAAATCCATGAAATAGAAAAAAAAAAAATCCGCCAAATCTTTTAATTAAGTCATTAGTATATTGGAAACAGGGTTGCCGGAAAAATACTACGCTGCTTATTTGAGCCGAAAAAATACTACCATAGTATCAAAAATGCTACGTCTGGCAACGCTGGAAAAAGAACGAAACAAAAATAAGTATGAACACGTAACCATGGCAACAACATGAAAAGTTGATTTCCGTTGATAAAATAATTCATTTCATCTTTTTTTTCAAACAAATTTCATTCTCGAGTTCAACCATTTTAGAATCGTTTGGCTTGCTTTACTGAAGTTAAGCCTTGAATTTCGGGATTCTAAAAACAATTGTTACAGCTCTCCTGATGATCGTAGAAACTTCAAAAAAACTTCATTTTGTGCAGAAAAATTCAAGCTTTTGAATGACATAAGACTTGAAAATGTGTATGAAATATTTCTTCCCTATTTTATCGAATTTCCGCTAAGAATTCGAATAGAAAAAGAACGAAATGGAATTATCGAAAAATCGCTTCGAGGTGCAAAACTACATGCTACAAACTAATTTTGTGCCAAGTGGCATGAAAATCGACCAAGCGGTTTTGGCGCTACGCGCGTAACAGACAGACAGACAGACAGACCCACCTTCAGCTTTATTATTAGTAGAGAAGAGATAGAGAAGAGATTCTATTTTTCGTTCTCTCTTCCTGTCTTTCTTTCTTTCTTTTTCAACGAATCTTCGTTTCACACGTCTTTAACAATTAAATTTTTTGTTGCTAACAACTGATATGCTCATCATTTACTCTTATTTAGATGAGTAATGCATTTGAATCTATATTTATATTAAGCGAAGTAAATTATTCTTAGATGTAAAAAAATGTTTCAAAGAAAAAAATATTAAATTCGCCCGCTTTACTTAGAAGGGAAACTCGGAACATTTTATAGTTAAATTCATTTTATATAATTCATAGCCGTCTTAGGTACTGTATTGATAGTTTTTTCAGCAATCAAATAAAAAGGGAAAAGTCATGGTTCTTTAATCTTCATTTATTTAAAAGTTCCAAGAGAGCATAATAAGTATACAGAGATTTTTGCAACAGATCTTAAATCTGTCAAACATATATTGAACATGCACATATTATATTCTGAGAAATAATAACATGAGATAATCACGAGTTGAATTTATTTCAGTTGAAATCAGAGAACACTTTTGAAATATTCATTTTTCGTTTTACTAACTCTTTAAAGGTCTTAAGCTTTGCGGATGAGTATGGACATTTGTGGAAATATTTGTGAAAATTGGTTAATTAGATTTTATGTCTATGTGGTCCATTAGAAATGTAAAACTGCAATCGATTTCTTAAAATTTAAATAGTTTATTATTCAACTGGAAAATATTTAGACGGGCCTTATAAACCGGTAAAAGTAATCATGAATAAAAGTAGACACATGACAGTTTGAATGCCATGTTCAATGTATTATTTTTTACGTAATCAATGTATTATTTTTTACGATGTTTTATAATTTAAAATAACAGAGGGTATTTTTTTCTTCTTCTTCTTTTGGTGTTTAGGTTTCCCTACCCGAGGAAAAATTTAATTTACAAATTATTTGAAAACTGAAATTGTGGGACACATATGTCCAATGCTTCTAAAAGGATTAAAGAAGTTCAAATTGATGACGTAAGACACGCTCTTTCCTTCTCTGTAACGCTGGTTTTCAGTTTGAATACAGAAAATATTTGAAAGAGAAAAAAAAGGAAAGTAAGAAAGAAAAAAAAAACTAGTCGTATTCCCAGCTAACAAAAAGAACACGTTTTCTAGGTAAAATTTCCCTTTCTATACACTTTCTCTTTTTCCTGTTGGCATTCCCGCCTGACATGCTACTGAAGATTATTAATTTCGTCTGCAAAAGATTTTGACAGTAATGGAACACCTATACCCACAAAAGATGAAGTACTTCGAGGCAATTTAAGTCCGCATTGTCTTCTTTTAGTGTCAGCCCGAAGGTTAAGAAAGCAATGTTGCAAGAGCGCGGGGCTCGGGAAAATAAATATCAAAAGGCGTGTAACAAGGTGGAACTGTGGTGCGATCCCAACAGGAGAGGAACGATGATACGTTGCTGGGAAAGGGAAAGGAAATTTTAGACCTGGAGGAAGGTGAGATGGCAGAGGACAGTGTGGTTCTTTCGACATCGGTGGTTTTATCTTGCTGGAATTGATTTCCGAAAATCGACAAAAATGCTGAGAATCGAAGGACTTGGAGGATAAAGGGGCTAAGTTACATTTAAAAAAATGAACACTTTGTACAATGGTAAGCAATGGGTGAAGGTAAGCAAATAAAAGTTCGTACATCAAACAGTAGATGTCAAAAGACCAATTTCATACGCACACTAATGACAAAACCAGAAAGCAAAAAAGCTGAAACAACTGCTAGAATAAAACTTTGAACTTTAATTACCCGCAATTTCTGTTTTGTCATGTAACCCCTTCATCTCCCAAGCCCTTCAATTGTAAAGTATTTTCTGTAGGTTATAAGCATCATTTTAAAAACAACCTTGTGGTATACAGTACACTACCGATTTTCCGCGGAATTCGGTGGCATGAGTATTGCGGAAAACGAAAATCGCGAATAATCCGAAAAAAGCATAAAATAAGGGGTAAAGAAGATAAAAATGCCTTTTGCTCAAAAATAATTACATAACACTTAAAACAAAACGTGATATGTACAAACAGTGACGATAGGTGAAGCATAAAAAAAAATATATTTGTATTTGAGGTTCTCAGGTCTATAAAATCTATAAAGTGGTACTTACGATAACGTCCAGGTAAAATAATTTATTGGATGAAACATACCGAACTCTTGGATAAGAAATGTTTTTAAAAAATGGATTTTAGACCTGGGCTTTTAAAGAAAAATTTTTGCTCTACAAGAATAAAGTTAACTAAGATTTCTTTTCCCCGGGACCCTCGCGGATAATCCTCACCGCCGATAATCGAGAGTTTACTGTAAGTATTTGAGTAAAAAAATTGAATTATTAGAAAATATAAAAAAAATTAATTCTAAAGACTATTCCTACAATCTTGGCACTAAATTTTGAGAGAAGAAACTGGTGGTGCACAGCAAAGAATAAAATGTTTTAACCCCCGTGCAGTCTATATTTTTTCTTCTCTCAATTTTTAATTTTAATTTTACTGACGGTTTAGAATAAGAACTTAAATGTAAAGACATTAAAATTAGCTGACATTTTTTAGGGTTATAATCTAGAAATAATATGCGTATTTATTTCATGCATTTTGTGAGTCTTTTCAACAAGCAATAGTCACGCCTCGGTAGAGCCTCATTGGCTATGACACTGCCTCTGCGCAAAGCTATCATGCATTTTGTGTGAACCAACTACAGATTTTCATAAAAGATAAATATTATCTTAGAGGTGGAAACAACGCTTACTCTGGCACTACGAAGGCGATAAGCCAAATTACTGAGGCACTGAGTTGTTATGTTTTGTTTAGAACCAGGAACAAATGATTTACTGATATGAACGGAAATCATATTCACTAATCGTAACACCACTCACTATTATAAAAAAAGTACTCTGAACAAGTAAACTACAATCAGATACCTAATTTAAAATGTACTGACATACGAATAAACGTAAGTTTCTTTTATTTCTTCAAGTATCATCATTACCTCTATTTATTTCATGGTAAGCTGAAATAAAGCACCTAACGATTTCTTAAATGTAAACCAGATAATCGATTACAATCGAATTGAAGGATAGTCCGCAGCTTAATGCCATAAACATATGTAGTTCTGCCCATGATTTATGATCGAACTCACAGAAAGGGTAGAAAAAGACTTAGATTTATATGGTAAGTGTGCTGCGTGATTAATGGCGTGGCTCCAGAGATAGCTTCGACTGCTTGGAAATAAATGGAACTGTCATTTCCAAGTAATTTTTTATGTCTTTGTTAAGTAAATATGCCTTTAAAAAAAATCCCGTAGGCACTAAACTACTCCACACTGCCATGGAACAGAAATCATGTCAACTTAAACGAATGTCGAGTAGGGTTTGTTGTTATGATAATCAAAACGTAAGACCCTCCCGTCTCTAAATAATTGTGAATTAGTTTTGGTTATTATTTCTCAGTAACAATGCATTGACCTTCTTCATTGTTGTGGAATTTACAGCAATAAAGAATGGCCGACAAATCACCTCAACTGTTTATACTACTTGCTGAGTGGGTGTCAAAAGTATTATTAGTATTTAACAGCTTAACAATTTACAGCTGTTTTCATAATTGGCATTAAATTGTTTTTTAACTTGCTAATTATTATTGCTTAATTATTATTTGTACATTACTTTGACAATGGTGTTTATAAAGATAACATTGCAATTGAGTAATTGAAGAAACTTTCAAGAGCAGACCCAAGTAGCATCAACTCATCGGATTTCGCTCGGCCGATCATCGAACTCCTCGTAAACTGATCCGGTAACGCACGATGACATCGTTCCGATCAGTATCCGAGCACGGTTTTCGATGAGCTACTTTTCATCGGAAAGCAAAATCTTTCCGATCAACTTCACCGATGAAAATAAGCCGAACATCCAAAACTGATCCTAAATTCATCGGCTCGGGACTGCACTGCTCGTAAATTGCTCCAAATCTCATCGTATTTCGAGCAAAACTCATCGGATTTTACTGCTCGGATTCTCTTTGGCCAATGAGACATATTGGAGCAATTCCTGATGAGAACTCATCGAATCCGATCATCGGCCGATGAGAATTTCATCGGGTTTCGATGAATGGCCGATCATCGGCTGATAATATTATGCTACTAGGGGAGAACCTTTTGGTGTTACTTAGCGTTTTTTTTTTTTTTTAAGTATTTTTTTTTTTCCAAATTCTTTGAAAACAAGACTTAGATGGTAAAGTTGCAAGTATCAATTTAATTTAAAACGTAAAAAGTTAGCTGCTATATAACCTTTTTACGTTAAGTTCCTTTCAGAAAATGTTATTAATTTGCTTAAACTATTGTAATGTATTAACAATGCATTGATTTTTTTATTATTGATGACAACTAACACACCAATTTAGCTGACTGCTTGAGCAATTTATCGGAAGTGTGGTCAGTATTAAACCTCAAATCTTTTTTAATCTCATGATTGCTGAAAAATCATTCGTTTATTTGTTTCATTTTCTCTCATAATATAATTATTATTTTTTATATTATTACTTGGTCCTGTTCTTTCTTTCTTTCTTTTTCCAGCAGCATTTGGTTGTTTAATATAGTTCCAGTAAAATTTAGTCCAGAAATGTTAAAGAAAAATAGGTTACGAAAAACATTTTCATAACACATTGTAATACGTACTTAAATGAATTTTAGACTCCTAGGTTGGGATAAAACTAAGTAAAAGAAGGGTAGGACTCTAAAAGGGATATTTCAGTTTGTTGGAGTTATAAGGGAAAACTCTCAATTAATGCCGAGTCGATAAAACGTCACAATGCGTCAATATCGATAAAATCGTAAACTTGGTCAACTAAACAAGAGTTAGTTACATTTTGTCATTATGAAAATAATAATAATAATAATGACAATGATAAATAACTGAATTTAAAAAAAAAGAGAAGGAAACCGCCTTTGATTGTAATTACAATTTATCTTGCAATACAAGATTGACTTTTCAAACCAGTTTTCCTAACTGATCTTATTAGTAGATGACCTTATTAGTAGATAAATCTTGCTAAAAATCACAAATATTCCTGCATCTGCTGCCAATTGAAGAAGAAAATAGGAACACGCGAAAAAAAGCCTAGGTGCGTAAGCCTAAGTACTTCCTTAGTAGAAGCTAAACATATTAAATAACGTAAGGGTAGATACGACAAAGTTGAAACAGCGTGTTCAGAGAGTCAGAGAAATACTGTGAAAAACTTTCAGGTGAAGTAAATAACAACTGAAGGATAAATAATTGCATAGGAATCCATAGCCCGAAACGTCAGGACAAAGTGGTAGCAGAAGCCGAAGACTTATAAGGACACAAGAGAGTGATTAATGAAAAATATTTAATGGCCATAATTAGTACGAATCGCGTGCTAGGTAATAAAGTTATTAGCTCTACAGCAGATGCTCAAGGTTTCCATCAGCTGACGCGATGAGTGTGTGATAGCGACAGTTGGTTACCCCCCCCCCTCTTCCACCGAGGCAGTGAAATGACTTGAAAATGCCGTCCTTATCCATCTTCCTTAAAATTTCTGTTTCAAGTTCCAATTAAAAAGATGGGCGAAGTAGAACGGAGGTAAGAGGATCGAGATTTCTTGCTCGGAATTTTTTTGAATTACTCATGATAATGCTTCAGGAAGGGGCATCCCTCTCCCCCCCCCTGTCCCTGTATACGCGTCTAGACACCAAGTAGCACTTTTTTGCTGGACATAAAGTTTTTTTTTTTCGTTTATTGCAGAAATTTATTGGAGATAACTTGGAAAATATGTAATAAAATATTCGTGTTGAACTTTATTTATACAAGTGCTATTTGTACTAATGTATAATTCTTTTTTTTTTCTTTTTTTTTCATTAATCACTGACTTTTCTACCCTTTCAAATCTTCTGCTTGTGCCGCTTTTGATGGAACCACTGTTCCTTGACGTTTGCAGCTGTGAATTTCTGTGGTGTAGACCACGTGGCTTGGTGGCAAGCCGTTTGCCTTGGGTCTCGGGTCATGAATCTATGGTTCAAGTGACCAGCGGTGGATTTTCTGCATGTAAAAAATCGTCAGCTTCTATGTTGTATGATTGTGTATGTAAAAGATCCCTAAATACTTTTCGTTTGTGAACTCTTCACAAATTTTAAAAAATCGATTGCAATTCCGCATTACGAGGGCCCAGGTGCTCCCATCTGGATGGTAAAAGTTGATTAAGGTGTCAAATTTTTTTCTGCGTTGACTATCGTGGCTTAATGGCGGCACATGAAAGATAGGATTCGATATCGGGGCCGCACTATGCCTGCAAAGGATCTTAGGATTGTGAGAATCATTGGAAAGAAAAAAAAGTCCATTGTAGTTATCATTTCTTTAGACGTTAACTCCTAGTCCTGAAAGTTTTTCGGAACGTTCACGAGACACCCTGTATACGTTTTGAAAGGGTGCCCATTCCTCCAAGAGAATTGGTGCAGTTCAAAAACTCCGTGAAGAAGTTCTAAAGACGAGATCCCGGCAACCTCCCAAAGAGGAAAATACTCCGGAAAGCAACCTTCCTAAAAATTTCGATTGCACAATCAACGCCGTACCCCATACCCTCCTATTTGGACATTCCAGCCTTTTTAATGCATACTGTAAATAACAGCTTTTTTCGACATAAATACGCACTATTTGAGTAATAAGAAAGTATAAAATATGAACCTTCTTAAACCGTAATGCAATAAACTGTTCACTCGAGACATTATTTCACATCTTCCTCAATTTAACGAGGTAGCGGACGAGGAATGGAATTACATGTGTTGATTGAAATTAAACTCATGTCTTTTCGGAAAGCACGTACGACAAAAAAAAGGGGGGGGGGAATGAATTCATTGCAGACAAACTAATTGAATGCACGGCAAATTGCCGATAATGGATTCACGCGCATGGAAGTATTGAGTGATGGATCCTTGTGACTCAACAAACTAGTATTTCCTTCAGCAAACGGGTCTCAGAGCCCCCAAGTGGTGGCTGACATTCGTGCCAGGAGTTGTAAAGCCGCGATACCATTTCTCGATACTGCGTAACTACGTAATGAAGTCTTCTTCCACCACACCACGTGCTGCGTTCGTGCACTGCACCCTTTTCGCTCTATCTGGACACTCCATCGGAGCAAGATTCCTCTTCTTCTTCCAGACGAGGGCAGGGCTCACCCCAAGGGGTCAGGTCGTGACTTCTTCCTTGCCTTGCCCCCCGGAGAACCAGAATATGCAAATAGAGTAGACTCAGCAGATCAATTTATTTTTGCCTCCTTCGGCCGAGGAGTTAAAAGCAGCTCATTAATGGTGGATGCTCGACAACCTCGCTGCTGCAGAGATGGATAAGGAGGAATGGGAGGAGGAGGCTGGGCACATATGAAATGGTCGGTAATTTTGCCTTCAGGTCCATCAGATGGGTTCCATGCAGTGATCGCAGCGGCGTAATGATAACGAAACCTTAAAAGTTGTATCGAATGCTGAAGCAGTTCAAATATGCCGACCACACGCGTGTGTGATACATGGCTTTGGCATTCGGGATTCCTGAGCGTAATAAATCACGATCTCTGCAGACACTTATCTCTTTGGATATGCAAGTTTAAAATTACGCGAAATAGAACTGCACCACTCGGTAGGGGCGAACGAACGGGATCAAGGATGTTCGATGCTGAGGCAAAGCTGAACATTTTCCCCGTTCAGTTGATGTCTTTATTCTTTGGTAAAAATGGCAGCTTTCCTCTAGCTGACAGTGGAGGAAAACAAAAAGTGGAATTGTCTGATAGGATACCGAAAACATCACCGAAATTCTAGCATTCTTTCCCTCCTAAATAGCGAAGGAAAAAAAAAAAAACCTTTTCTTGCACCTCACACGTTTTTTTATGGAGCGAATTAATTAAACGGCAATAATATACTGACTCTTGATGTTCTCCTTATTTTATTATCTTAACAATATCCATTAATAAAATTCTGTTCAATCAAATATGTTTAAAAATCTTTTTGGAAGTTTTATCTTCAATTCATTTGGATGTACTGTGGCGAGGATTTTGTTCTTTCTTCTCTCTCTCTCTCTTTTTACAAGAAACGCTTTGGTTGGCTTGTTTTACTTATTAGATTTATAAAAAGAAAACCATCCATGTTTTGGATTTGCAGTTGGCGTTGGAAGAATCTAGTTTTAAACTAAGATCAGAAGCGACATTTACAATCATCCAAAAAATTTCTCGTTTATTCATTTTCAGAAAGAAAACTTTTTCATTAAATGCTTCTATGTTGAAGTACTTGAATAAAACCGAACTATACTATATTACTTTAAAATAGGCGTATCACGTTTAGAAATTTTGCATCGTCTACATATAAACCGTACGAAAGATAACAGCTCCATTCTTTTGTTTATACTCTGCTGCTGAGGCACTTCATTTATTTTATATTTATCGAATTAGGTTAACACTTTTATTTATATCTTCATATCTTAGTTATTTCTAAACGTTTTCGAACAAATTTAGGCATACATAAATAAAGAACAAATTGTGCTTCATAAACATTGATTTTTCAATTGAATACTAGTTTACGCACAAAGCAATTTGAATCGCTTGCATTTAACCATTGCCACAAAAGCTCAATGGGGAAAAAGTCCATAGTGCAGTAACTCTGACAAACATACGGGGGAAAGTGCGGAGAGTAGGAAATTAATTGGGCTCAGACAAGCCAGCTCTCGTTACACAGAGCATAGGAACAACAAATGCAGATTTCAAAGGGCAAAAAATGCATGACAGAATTTAATGATATTGAATTGTATTGACAAATGTCAACACCCAATGCTAGAAAGCAATTCTCCGTTCTAATTAAAATCTCAAGTGAAAAAACTAGAGCATAAAAGATTTTCGGTGAAAATCAAGACTTACACAAGAGCTTATAGAGTATACATTTATTAGTGGAGATGCTACAGGACATCTGGACTCTGGAACAATGATTCCAAAGTGGTTCTTAAGGGCCACGGGGATCTATTCAGATTAGAAAAGGGTCTAATTCAATAAAAAAGTATTAGTAAGGTTACTTGATTTAACTAGGGGGATCACGAGATCGAATCCCATTTAAACAGAATATCACTACAATTTTACTAAGGTAAATTACCAAATACTTATTTATGTAAATAAGAGCTTAAGTCAACTAATCATACATTGAATGATTTTTTTTTAAATCTGCAAGTAGGTCTTATTCTTACAACTTCTATTTGCACATTTGATATCATTGGCCAGTACCCTTCCCTGTCATGAAATGTTGAAGTACAAAGTGAATATTTTTACTTGATGGATAAAGGAATGCGTAGAAAATAAGTCTTAAAATTTTGTTTTAAAATTTAACTCCTCAGCTTACACTTGATTTTTCCTCATATTGCTTTCTCATGATAGTTAAGAGTGGCTTGGTTGAAATTGTACCCTTTCTATTTAATTTCTTAGCACTTTGGGTCAAAATACATTTTATGATAGCTCATTTCTTTCTCGTACTTTATATTACTTAAATTTTGATAAATATAGCACACTAAAAGTTCCACTTCACGGAAATGAGATCCATATGCAACTTTCTAAGAAGAAAGTTCGTTTGCGGGAAAGACAGATATTGTGTAATTCGTACCTGAAATATATGTAAGAGTACCGGAGACTCGAATAAAAAAATAAATAAATAACTAAATAAATAAAATAAAAGTTTCAACTGAAATTTCTACTTAACATCTGAGTAAAGTTTTCTACTTTAAAAACTGTTTGCATTTTCCCTCATAATTTCCTTGTTATTAAACATTTCCTTTTATGTTGTGCTACAAAGTAGCACGTGTTTAAATAAAATGTTTTCTAATTTGTGTTTGATATGCGTTGCTAACTATTGTAACTAACTTTTAACTGAGAATTGTATACTCTTTCGGAAGCAAAAGTGATTCCTATAACTTCCCAAGTAGCACACTTCGTTTTTTAAAGGTTGTAAAAAATGGTTATTACCGTTGTAACACCCGCTTAAAAACGTTTATAAAACGTTTAAAGGTTATTTGTGCTACCTGGGTTAGCGCATAAGGAGCTCTGTAAGTTGCAACAATTTGAAGTTAGGATGTGATAGTCTAAAAAGTAAATGAATGAGTTAGCGAAATTTTATTTTCAGAAATTTATAATGTCTTTAAAAATAGTAGTATTTGGTACACTACAAAAAGAAAAAAAAAGCATCTTTCCTGATATGTGTGATTAATAAATAAATAAATAAACAATAAAACTGGGACAACTTTTGGTTTGCTTCATATTTTTTGGAGGGTTTAAATAGAAAGGTATATGCAATTTTCTTGTCAATGAAGATGCGGGATTTTAATCTCAAACCTCAGTTTTAATGAACTTTCGTCCTGTTTTGTATTTTATACACATATTTGATTGTATGCTTTTTAATAACTCCTCTTTTGTTTGCATTGCTTACTAATTTCCTTTTTTCTCTTTACTTTTAAAACTTTTTCTTTATAGATAGTTTTTTTCTTCCTTTTTGTAATTGTATAGGCGAAAGTTACTGCTGCCACTTCACCTAAGGAATTTTTTTTTAAAACCTTGGTATGTATTTTTGAAAAATAATAAAATAAATAAATAAATAAAAAAGACAATTCATTTATTAGGGTGTGTTCATTCGCTGATAGGACTTCCCAACATAAATAATTCAATTTTGCTTCACCATAAAACTATATTCGATAATAGTTTGAGTAAATTTTAGTATTTTGCAAAAAAAGAAAGGATGAAAAGATAGGAAGAAAGAAAACATAAGCCACATACTCCGTCGCACCTAACCAGAAAATAATTTTCAATGCTCTATGACCGCCTCTGGCTTACCTTCTTCTTTTTGGCTGATATTAAACTCCCTAAAAATGCAGTTTTGCCACACAAAATGACGTTTTATTACGATAATAATACGTTGAAGCATGGTAAGTGCTGTTGCATTTTCTATGTCTATAGAATACCTAAAGTGATTAAGAAAATTTCGGTGTTTATGATGCATTTCATCTTTTCACTGCAAGAAATATTTAAGAAAATTCTTAGTTTGAACATTAATCAGTTATTCCACAAAACAAGGTAATACTTCTTAACTTACAAGAAAGGAAAGAGAAGTGCTTGATGAAAAGTCAATGATTGATGTTGCAAGATATGAAGTGTAGCTTTATGGGTTCGCTAAAATCCAGCTTTTAGTTCAATAGTTTAGACATTTCTTAAAATTTATGGTAATTTAAAGAAGTTTAAATGTTACAATGTAATACTTTAATTGTTGCAATACAACTGCTGGGAGCGGGTTGTAAAATATCATTAAAACCTAGACGAATGGACAAAATCTGATGAATCAAAAGGTGGTTAAGATGACATTTAGCACAAAAAAAAAAAAAAAAAGAACATAATTTAACTCTTGGAAGACAGCAATAAAGTTTCATTTTGAAAACAGTTTGATGATAATTTTATATTTTAAAAAAAGTTGGGAGATATTTTTTTAAACAATAGCAAATACACAGACCCAGCTCATAAGACGAGCAATGACTTTAGTCTCCTACAAATAAGCCACATATATCATACATCCTAACGAAGTGTAACCTTTCAAAATAAGGGATTGAAAGAGGTCTAAGAACGATTATATGAATCTTCAGATCGTACTGAAATCGACAAAATTTATTTATTTTGTACCAGGAATTCCCAAAGATGTTTTGGTTACAATCTCAGTCCGAAGTCCCAAAATCATATATTCTATCTCACTACTGCCGGATGCAAACCAAAGCATCCCAGAGAATTTGCGAGTTGAATTTGCATAATCAAGTACATCGCTCGCAAGAGCGCTCACCTTTTTATTGCATAATAATAATAAATTACTTACACTTGGCTCAAAAAATTTGCATTCGGCGAGATGTATCGTTACCTGTCTCAAAGAATGCTAAAATCGTGGTTGATAGAGCAATGATTAAGTTTTAACAGCATGTTCTCTCATTATTTTTTTGTCCATTTTTAACATTGCTGAATATTTTGAGGGGAAATACGTAGAAGTGTTATCGAGATACTGTTGCAATCATTAATTATGTTTTGCCCCCTTCTGCCAGTGGTGTGTTTAGATAATGTATTTGCTGTAGAGGATGTCGGGATTTTGCTTATATTGCTAATGAATTTTCACGAAGAGATTGCTTGATTAAGTCTTTCGATTAATTCCGGTTGAAAGAGGAGAAAGCTCCGGGAGGGGATTAAATCTCTCAGAGGTTTAAAGTAAACACAGATCTTTCATATCAAGAACTAAATAATATTTTTAAGGAGAGTCCCGTCCCAGTATTATGATTGAAGATGTTTGTATAGTCTGCAATATCTCACAGACATTCAGGTTGGATTCAATCATAGTGTATATACTCATCTTTTATTTTAAAGCTTAAGATTACCAATATCGGAACATTTGCTACCCGTTCGCTCCTTTCCTCTACCCCGCATATACTGTTGTCAATTTTAAGTTTCCAGAAAACATTATTTTTTAAAATGAAACAATAGCCAGTTTGCATAATCAACACTTGATTATATATTTGATGTTACTTGCATCAATAAATGACTTTAACTGTTCACGAAATTGATAATTTTGTGATTTCATAGCAATTTAAAAGGTAGTTTGTTGTAATAATATTTTTCCTGTGTTTGTTATAGTTCAACCAAAAAAAGAAAAAAAAAATGGTGACGAGAAAAAAGTTGCGGCAATCAGAAAAATCCCCAGTCTTAATCCTTGTTTTATTTTAATATCTCCTTTTTTATTTTCGAACGTTCCTCTCTCTATTGTTTCTTCTCTCTCTTCATTTTTAGAGAATTGTTTTCTTCAATGAGTATTTTTTCCTTTTCTCTTTTCTTTCTTTAAAAATTGCACTGTAGTTATCATTGCCAATTTATCAAAGAAAACTCTTCTGGGAAAAAAAAATTCTAATTCACTGGGGAGTAGCGGTTGCCACTCGTCACGTGGTGACTAAATAATAAAAAGTGGTGACTAAAAATGTTATTGTCATTCGCCGCCTGGTCGCCACTTTCTCTAAATACACCTATTATAACGATTAACATTAGGGCCGTTAATGAGTTACGTTAACCATTAATTTATGTTTTGTTAAAAGCTAATTTGTTGTTTAATTACTTTTTTGTTCACGAAAAAGAAAAGAAAAAAAAAGAAGTGGTGAATACGAAGTGTGATTTTACTTGCCCCTGGCTACCGGAAAAATGTTTCTGATCTTTACACTTTTCAAAAGTTCATATATATTTTTTTGAATAACACATTTAAACATAATTAATGCAAAGTATGAAACATTCTGAATCTAAGCAGCAGCTTATCCGCACAATAATTTGACAATGAAACTCCGCTCTTTCATTAACTACCTTCCTGTCAACAACTCAACACTGCTTAAGACTACATGAACTTTATCATGCTAATCCAAAGCAAATTACCCAGTGAAGAATCATAAACAACGAAATATAACCGAAAAGATTGCATTTCAGAGAAGCGACATAAATTACAAAGGATTAAAATTTAAATCTTGCTCAAGAAAAAAGTGACAATTATTAACCTCTGATTCATTAATAATAACAGACGATGGCATCATAACCAGTGGGCACGTTTTTAATATCAATTGCTATCATTCATTGAAGCAAGCTTAGAAAGTATTATCATACAAATAACTAAATTTGTCAATCAGTATGTAGCTTAACTCATGCCCAAAAGCTTTCTTCCAGCCCATGTAAAGTATGCAAATTTGCACTCCATTGGACGAACCTTTAACTGATATGTGAAGAACAGATTAAGAGAGAGTTCACATTCAGGTCAGAAGCGTTTTCTAGGTAGGTGAATGATTTTAAAAACAAGGCTTGGTTCGTTGGCATAAAATAAACATGATAAGAGGGAAAAATATGAATATTGCAATATGTAGAGACGAAATTGAGAGGGTTTGGTGAGAATTCATTACTTTCTTTTATATGCTGCCTCATTTTATTTTGTGTTCATACAAATCCGATGCCATGCAATGTCTCGAAGAAGGAAAATTTCTTTTTCATTTCTACAGCGTTATTGTGTTCGCTTTTAATATGTTATTTGTTTACTCTGTTTTGTTGATTTATTTTATTTTATTTTTATTGTAATTTTGCTGTTGAATACTTTTGGCCACTTCGATTCTTTAATCACTCATTATACTTAAATAGTTACGAATATCTGCAATCTGAACTGCGTATTCATTACTCTTTTTGCACATAATTAACGTTTAAAACTAAATATGAGATTTCGATAGCATACATATCTTACCATTAAGAACGGGGAGAGATTATTTTTATAATTTAAAATTTTTAAATTGTTTTTAATGATGCCTAATGTTTCTTTTAAGAAGATGTTAGTGTTTTATCATTCGGTAAAATTGGACTTTCATTCAAAAAATTGAGAACTTCTCTCTCTCGAACAAGTTAGCTGATTAAGAACATTACAGTCGGCCACCATGTCTAGCGGTCAGAGAAGTCTGACAAAGATGGTGTGGGCCAGGGTTCGAATCCCGGCTCGGGCATGGGTGCACTTTCTCTCTCCTGTCTTTGTAATATCTTTGTGTGAATGTGTTGTTGTGCTGTGGATGGATGCCCACCATATGAACGGGTCCTTGTGGCCCATTTGTTTATTTATTTAAGCCCCACCAGTCACCATTGTAGCTACCCTGATGAGGGTTTAACTGGATGTGGTTACTGGGAGGAAAGGAAAAACCAACGAACAACCAAGCATCCGCTGGGAAACGTATACAAACTGGACATTATTTTACACAGAAAAATGCACAAAATGCTTGAATTTTTTTTTTTTTTTTTGATAAGTACAGAAACAGGAAGAGTTTTGTAAAGATGAAAACAGAAAACTTTCATTGCGTGGTTAAACAACTCAGATATCGGCAGGAAATACCAAAAGAATCACGACAAAGGATCTTTCTGTTTCTCAAGCGTTGACATATAAACTAATCTACTGAATGTAAACATTCTTTAGATGACTCATTGAATTGGTAAACATTTTGAGCTTGACCCAAACGTTTCTCCAGTTACGGAAACTATCAGTGCAGCAGTAAGTCCATGCATCATTAAATGAACGGGGAATGAAGTTTGTCCTGCGTTAAGATAAAAATAGTTAAGAGAATTCCCAAAGGGTCTTTGTTTGGTGTGATTATACGCCTCGCAAAATAAACTCGGGGGGGGGGGGGTGTATTCCGACATTTTCTTGAAAGATATTTTTGCTGAAAGATTCAGTCTTCTTAGCTCGTATGTAATAGGTTGTGAGAAGAAAATAATTTAAATTAAAAGGAAAGATACCCGCTATAGGCCAATTAGACGGTAACAGACGTATCAGTTTTTTTACAACACAACTTACAAAGACTAGAAAAATATTAAATTTTTGTTTTACATCACAAACTTAGCGAAACACATGATCTTTACTATCATATAATGCAGTTACATTTAGAAGATTTCCAGAAAAAATACTGAAATAACGGCATTTTCGCCGTAACGGACGTATCATGTAAGATACGTCTGTTACGGAGACAAAATACCATCATATAAATACTGTTTCTAGAGATCTTCAAAATTTAACTTTATATTATAGAAGTAGAGTTCATGTTCTTCAAAAGCTCATGCAAAGAAGCAAGAACCTAACATATTTGGAACTTCTGCAGGCTGTTTCGTGTAGCAATCGATGCTTTTCTCAAAATGGAACTGCTCTATAGAGCACTTTCTAAGAAGAGGTTGTTTTCATAACTATTTGATGATTTTTGAATCTATGATGACAGCTGCCGGGGCGACCCGGACTGAAATTTTTGGGAGGGCGTAAATTTTCAATTTGTCGAATAGAAATTTCTGCGGATTGATAAAATAAAGATTTGAACACATACATATAAATAATAAAAAGGGACCTTCGGGGGGTTAAAAAATTGCAGTCCCAAAATTTGTTGACTCGTCAAACGTTAAATTTGATGAATAAAGAAATGTTTAGGAGATCACAGCAACTTCCCATGACCTCCCGTCGGGGAGCGTCCCTGGAAGCTGTGTCTGCCCGTGTTACAGTCATTATTTAGGGTAAATTCGAACTAAATTATTTTTAAAATTGTCATTTAAAGAACAATTATGTAATAATTTAGGAAATTTTCGCTAGTTTTATGCCAAAAATGTTGCCGTGAGAGCAAATTGTGACGGGTCCTCTCTATGTTGCGAAACCGTTACAAAAGGATTAAAAAAAAAAAAAAATGATGAACATGTTTTCTTTCGAAAATAATCTCCTCAAATAAGGAGATGAATTTGAATTTGTGACCCTATTAATCATAACAAAGTTTACCAGACGCCAAGTTGAACATTCGGAAAGTTTGAGACGGACTGAATTTCTCAATGAACCAAATTCAAAACAAGAGTTTTTTTTTTTAATGCCGTTTTATTTTTAGTTCAAAAAAAAAAAAAAAAAGCGTGCTATTTTTAAAGCAAAAAAAAAAACTTAGCAAAGAAACAAAAACTATAAGTCAGTTAGGATTGATCAGATTAGAAGATTGAAAACATTTAAAAATTTATTTCGCTAATTATAAGCTAAAAATAATCAAAAATAACAAACCTTAGTCCAGTAAACCAGGTGAAATACATTACAGAAGTTAAAACAAAGTTCTTACCTGAAAAGAAGGAAAAAACAAATTTTGATTATTGGAAAAAAACAACTAAAAAAACACAAATCAAAAAACAATTATAAAGTCATGAAAACGTAAAATAATGAGAATATAAAAACATTCGAATTTTTTCCATGTTGAAAAGTCAAGAACTTTCGTAAAACGCCTCTGTTTGTTGTAAACTACAACATTGTAAAATTGCTAGTTTACAGTAATAAACTGTAAAATTGCTAGTTTTAGTTTATAACTATGCATTTTCTAGTTTTAAATTGGAACCTCTGCTGCCAGTATTACGCTGTTGTTTTTACAGTATAATATAGCTAATTTAATGGTAATAAACAGTTGCATTGTTAATTTTACAGTAATAAACTGTAAAATTGCGAGTTTTACAGTTTATTACTGCACTTTTAGTTTTAAATTGAAACCTCTGCTTTCAGTGTTATACTGTAAAAACAACAATGTATTTTTTGCAGTGTACTCTCTCACATAAAATGCGTAGATGCTTGCTCACCAGAGTCAGGAGAGTAAGCACAAGCAGAAAGTGGTTT
This sequence comes from Uloborus plumipes, assembly GCA_038373865.1. Taxonomy (NCBI): domain Eukaryota; kingdom Metazoa; phylum Arthropoda; class Arachnida; order Araneae; family Uloboridae; genus Uloborus; species Uloborus plumipes. The sequence continues at coordinate 10,141 of JAXGGA010003503.1, read as the reverse complement.
TTAGGATTTTTACGCCGAGAGATCACGAGCCTTCATAGCACGTAGATTTCAGCAATAACTTTTCATTTCACACTACAACAGTGGGGGAACTCACGGGGGAAACTAAGGGGTTTAAATCCCTCCCAGAAGCATGAAGATGAACCCCCTTGATAAAACTGCTTGAAATGCGTTTTTTGGACTTAATTTTTGGAAATTTGATGAGAGATTGCCCCTAACCCCCTTCAACTTTCCAAAAGAGGGTCACTTAGCCCCTCCTAGGATATAATCCTGGGTGCTCAACTACACTACAAGTAGATTGTTTTCCATAATTTCATTTTTAAAGCTATAATTCAGCGGTTTCCAAGCATTTTAGACCTTGGAAATATTAATGCTTTACATTTGAACTCAAAAAACCCCATTCTTATAAATGAATAAACGAAAAAATAATAACTGTCCGGAAGTCAGATGCTATCCATTCATATCGTAATTACTTTCTTTTATAAAAGAAACATGGGGAAACAACTTGAGCTGAAGTCCCGCTTAACACACTTTGGGAATCCCTGCTATAAATGACTCTTTCAATCAAATTCCATATGCAGTAAACATTTGCATCTTTCTTCTGGTACTCAATAAAGAAAAGAAAGAAAGAAAGAAAAAAAAAATTGAAAAAATAAATAAAGAAATGTAAAACTTGAGCATTATAAATTATTAATTTGAACAAGCAACCATAAAATACTAAAATTGAACTTTTCTCTCTTTCTTTTTTAGATCATTGTCCGAGCTGGAGTTGATTAAAAAAATTACAGGTAAGAAAAAAATGTTTTAACTTCGCAAATTTTCAGAACTCTCGTCAAAGTAAAAAATTAAAAAAAAATCGACAACCCAAAAAAACCATTAAAAGTTCTATTCATTTCCATTTGAATTTATTTTATGGTTTTTGAAAAATACTCGTCAAAAAAGCCGAACCAAACAGAAAACTCGTGCCTTGCTACTTCCTAACTAAAACCAGTTTCGATGTAATCCAAAAAACTTCACTCATTTTAAGTTACAAGTATCTGCGAAGTGTATTTTAATCGCAATGCTAGGAAGTGTTTAAGTAACTAGTGACAGACAACGACAACAAGTAACAATGATGTTTTGACTAAACTATAATTGCAGAAAAACAGCGACGTTTGAAATCATTTCCCTTCGGTAGTTTTGGTAAAATACTGTTTTATTGTAACTTAAAATTGTTTTAGTTTGTTTTCTAAAATTCCTCAGTGAATACCGTAACTAAACTACTTTCACAAGAACCTATTTTGTACTGAAAGTTTAATTTACAGAAACAAAAGTGAAATAAGGTAATTGTTTCGTCTTAAAAATGTACGGAATTTCTATCCTTCATCGCGTGTTTAACTGCTATACAACTAAAAGAATTTCTAACTTCGCCACAGGCATATTTTTACTTTCTTGTACAATGTAAAAGATGTAGAAGTGTATTTGGGAAAAAATTCACTCCAACCAAAATTGCATAATGCTCATCCTTGAATAAATGTGGACTTTTTTTGGCACGTTCGTACTTGTATACACTACCTACGAACGAATGGGCAACTGGAATATCCATTTTGACACCGAGGTGATTATACTACAGGTTTTTTTTAATTTCTCTATTTACGTCTGTTTGTCCGTATGTGGGTATGTATAATAGGGTGGGCCGAAAAAACACTTTTTTTTATTTTTAAGTTGTAATAGCGCGGAAAAGTTGCGAATTGCGAAGACAAACAAAGGGAAAAAAAAATTTTCGAAATCGATTAATATCTTCCGATCGCGCATAGGCCCTGAAGTTTGAGAAAATATGAAAAAACTTAATTTTTTTGATTTTTTTTAAAATTTATTTAACATGATGTTTTCATAACGTAATAGTTCGTAACTTTTTCTAATATAGCCTCAAAACATTGTGTTTAAATTTGATTTAGCTCAGTTAATATCTTCCGATCGCGCATTAACCTCAAAATTAGCCAAAATAAGGAAAAAATTACATTTTTACACGTTTTTAGTATTTGAAGATAGGGTGGGCCGAAATTTTTTTTTTTTAATTCATAGTTATAAGAGTACGGAAAAGTTGCGAATTATAAAGACAAAAAAGAAGAAAAAAAAAGAAATATCGAAATCGATTAATATTTTCCGGTTGCGCATAGGCCTAGTTTTGCAAAACATGAAAAAAAGTGTCATTTTTGTAAATATTTTTAATTTTTTTTTTAATTGGATGTCTTCTTAGTATAATAGTTGTAACTTCTTCAAATACAGCTTCAAAACACTGTGTTTTAATTTGGCTTATATTAGTTGATATCTTTCAGTCGTGCCTGAGCGAGATGAAAACCAGAAGATAGAACTAAAGGATAACGGGGTACAACGAAATTTTGCACGAAGTACATTTTGTTGGGTTTCATATTTCCGGCAGACCAGAAGGATATGATCCGTTGTTTCTGGAACATTGCAAGTCACACACATGGGTAAAGTTATGACTCTAATCTTGAGCAGGTTAGCATTTGACATCAGAGTTCTTGTTCTAGCTCTCGCGAGAAGCACATCCTCCTTCCTGTTGCGGGTTATAGTCCTTGCCTTTTTATTCACCGATGCCAGGTGGCCATAGTTTTTGGCGTACTTAGTCTTATTCCAGGAGTCGTTCCATTCGATTTGATACTTGGTTTTGACATTATAAATAGTGTCCTCTGGGGATATCCAATGGAGGATTTTGTTTTCCGTGTGGCCAGTGTCCGCCAGCCTGTCAGCTACCTCATTTTCGTGGATTCCGCTATGTGAGGGAGTCCATACCAGGTCAATTTTTTGGCCTGATTGTATGCAGGATGCAATCATAATGATAATCATCAGGATGATTTTGGGGGATTTTTTGTTGGCCTTTTCGGGAGCCTTTAACACTGACAAATTGTCCGTCAGAATGGTCAAATTGTTTTCCAACATTCCGAAGCGTCTCACCGCCAGCCAAATTGCGAGCCCTTCCGCTGTGAAGATGGAATTCCCTTCGGGGATCTTCCCACAGATCCCAATTGCCACTGAACTAGCTTTCTTAGAGGCGTCAGTCGCAACTAAGTTGTGCTCTCTCCAGTGAGTTCCCTTGTAGTAGTCATACATGTGCTTGATCATCTGATTCGTTAGATGTTTCTTTTGGAACGGTAAATCCTCGCAGTGAATTTTGAGTGCTTCCGGGTGCGAAGCAAGGGTTCCGTCAACTCCACCGAACCGGCGGCAAGAGATTTTAAATGTCGGAGAAACTGCGACGGTTTTTGGTCGCCAAGCTCTTCTTGATCGAGAATTTGCCGAATGCGTCGCTCAGCGGACGCCGAGAGCCTTAGGACTAACTCCTTCTTTAAATGTTCATACATGGCACTTGTTGGCGGTGACTTAATAATGTCCTCAACTTCAGCCGCATATCTTGCGTCCAAGCTGGCCACAATATGGTGAAATTTCGTAATGTCCTGAGTGATGCCGGATAGTGCAAACTGCGATTCCGCCTGCGAGAACCATAACTCTGGTTTTTCCGGCCAGAAGGGCGGAAGCTTGGCGGTCACTCTCAAAACAGACTGCTGTACAATACTTGGCGAAATTTGAGAGTCCATCGTCGCAGTGGCAGTCGTATTTTTCTGCTCCTGCATTGTCTGCTGTGCTTCATTTAAAAGCAATTCCTGCTTCGCTACTGTAAACTCTAAATCAGCTATTTTTTTTAATAACTCTTGCTCAGACATTGTATAGATCACGTCCGGGTTCACCAATTTGGTGTAAAATATATCTTTTATTAACGTAGATTACAACTGTAAAACCTTGTCTTTTGTACAAATCTTCAATTTATTTATCGAACGTTTTCGCTCGCTCCATGAGCTCGCGCTACCGTCATCAGATCATATTTATCAAAATATCTTCACTTTAAATCTTTTGGCCGCCACACATTACAAAGATTGTCCTCAGAGCTGATTAAAAAGATGTCATCTGCGTACATAAGTAACTTTACTTTTTTTGAACCGATCTCGCACAGATCCTTGAATCCAAGTGCTTAATCAAAACAACGTGCGTAGTGATGACTCGTTGCCAATCGCGGGATAAGTAATTCCTGTTTGCATCCGTGGTTTAAGTCGATGGCGTCAAAGTAGCGCTTATACACTAGGTGGCCAAAAGTATCCGGACACTTTCAAAAATTCACATTTTTACATATAGCTCGAGAAATAAGTGATCAATTGTTCTTTAACTTTAGTCATACAAAATATAGGCTTCACCGAACATTTTCAAGTTGAAATTAAATTACCCTTGCATTTGGGGGACGACAAGAAGGGGGTTGAAAGAAAAACCGCTTTTTGACCATAACTCTTCGAAAATAGCTCGGAATAAGCTATCAATTTCAGTAATTAATTAGCATACTATGTATAATTACTGTACAAATTTTTATGAACGTACCACTCTTACTTCTGAAGATATGAAACATTTTTGAAAAAACGGCAATTTTATTTGAAGGGTTTTTGCTCATAACACGCAGAGTTTTTGATCAAACCTTATCACAACTTCAGGAAAGATGACAAAATACAAGAGAAAGAACATACTAAAACCGTAAATAAAAATATTAAAAATTCGATGAGATATGAACGTTAAAAGGAAATAATTTTTCACGGCGCATGCGCGAACGACAGAAATTTATAACTACAAAAATATTGTAGCCTGATTTATACTGCACCTTATAAAAAAAGTTTCAGTTGAATATCATGAAAAATGAAAAAGATATCAGCGATCTAGTGAGCTGTATTTCATTCATTCTCAGACAATACATAAATAGTGAGGGTCTGTCCACAAAGAGCTATTTTTAAATTAAAGGTTATTGCGTCGTCTTTCAAAACCAACGTTTCAGAGGGTGTCCGGATACTTTTGGAAACGTACGTATAAGGTCTTTTTGGCCGAACAGACGAAATGTGACTTCTATGCCGACTATAAATTTTCAAACTGTATACAATTTAACATTGAAAAAAAATGATCGATTGTCACCACACTATTTGCGGACAACCCCTCACTATTTATGTATTGTCTGCGAATGAATGAAATACAGCTCACTAGATCGCTGATATCTTTTTCATTTTTTATGATATTCAACTGAAACTTTTTTTATAAGATGCAGTATAAATCAGACTACAATATTTTTGTAGTTATAAATGTCTGTCGTTCGCGCATGCGCCGTGAAAAATTATTTCCTTTTAACGTTCATATCTCATCGAATTTTTAATATTTTTATTTACCGCTTTAGTATGTTCTTTCTCTTGTATTTTGTCATCTTTCCTGAAGTTGTGATAAGGTTTGATCAAAAACTCTGCGTGTTATGAGCAAAAACCCTTCAAATAAAATTGCCGTTTTTTCAAAAATGTTTCATATCTTCAGAAGTAAGAGTGGTACGTTCATAAAAATTTGTACAGTAATTATACATAGTATGCTAATTAATTACTGAAATTGATAGCTTATTCCGAGCTATTTTCGAAGAGTTATGGTCAAAAAGCGGTTTTTCTTTCAACCCCCTTCTTGTCGTCCCCCAAATGCAAGGGTAATTTAATTTCAACTTGGAAATGTTCGGTGAAGTCTATATTTTGTATGACTAAAGTTAAAGAACAATTGATTACTTATTTCTCGAGCTATATGTAAGAATGTGAATTTTTGAAAGTGTCCGGATACTTTTGGCCACCTAGTGTATATGTTTAGTTATTGTTATCAGATCACCCATTTCAAACTTTAAAAATACTTTTCACAGCAAAAATACATTTTTAAAATTATTTAAAGCTTTTAAAGAGCAAAAAAAAAAAAAAACTTGCAACCGCTTAACTGCAAAATTCACTGTTTACATCCGAAAGTATTTATATCATAAAAAGGGTGCAATCATTTTTTGTTGCCGTGAACCTTTTGACAACCTTTGTATATTTTGTCTAGTTTTATAACACCTAATGGAAATTAATTTTTTTTTCATATCATTGCCATCAGTGTTAAAGTGCGAAAATATTTCTCTGTGGGTTCCTTACTTTTTTTAATAGAAATTTTTAGAATACTACTTGGTGTTATTCATGTTCATGATTTATACTATCCATTATCTAGTTGAATTTTAGAAAAGCAATTTTTTGAAAAAACCCAACTGAGACTAACATCAATATATACTTTTCATTAATATTTATTTGATCTTGAGCAGACAACTTTTTGAAACTTGTGTTTTGCAATGCGATATTAAAAAAAGAAAAAGGAAAATGTTCTGATATTAAAACAAAAAAATGAATTGAATTGTGAGTTTTACTGTTTGTTTCTTTATATTTTTATTACTTCACATCAATCAGTTTTCTCCAACTTGCACATTAAAGTTAGTGTCTGAATGTAAAAATATAAATTGTTGACTACATCATTAAATGACGTTACAAAATCTCCCTTCTCCAAAATCGTCCAGAATATTAGCAAGAAAGGCCAATCTGTTTCTATATGTCGTCACGTTACAATCGTTTTCTGATTTTCATGCACTCCAGATGAAATCGTGCGAACAAAATACAGTCGACGCTCGATATAACAACCGTCTCCGTCCTACAGAAAACGGTCTTTATAACGAATGGTCGCTATAAGAGGTAGAACATAGAGTATATTGGGATACAGTTGGGGGTTTTCTCACCAGTCGTTATATTAGGATGGTCTTTATAACGCAAGGTCGTTATAACAAGCGTCGACTGTAGTTCCAAATAATTTCGATAACTGTCTTTTAATGGAGAATTAGGGCCGTGGTGGCCCGATCGGTAAGGCATCGGACTCGTGTCTGAAAGGACCCGGGTTTGATCCCAGCCGATCAAAGATCCACCGTCTTGATTAATGATGACTGGGAGGCGTTAAAAATGTCGTGGTCACAAAGTCCTCCAAGTGAAACGGTACCTCTGGGGGTGCTAGGGCCTATGGTTTGCTCGACCCTAGGTTCTGGTTCAAAATTAAGAACAGAGCGCTCTTCAGGGCCCTATCCTGGTTAAACCACTAAGCTGGTAGGTACGGGGGACCCTGGAGGGTGAAATGAAATGAAATGAAATGGAGAATTATATTTTGGAGAACTTCATGAATTTTACGTTCTTTAGCTAAGATTGTGTTGTATTTCAGCAGAATAAAATTGCCCCTCAATTGTCGGAACAAAACTTAGTTTAAAACTCATTTTGAGACTCCTGCCCTCAGACTACTTTGAAATAAATGGTTGAACCATAGCGGTCTGTGATGATTTGAAATAAAATTATTGATTTTTTTCAAACTTAAAAGGAAGAAAAAATGACTGGCATAATCCATGAATCTGTAATATCATATATTTTAAAAAGTCAGAAATTTTATCAGTTAATTTCAGTCAAAATCAATTATTTAAAAATTATATTTATCTTTATTTATATAGTTTAAACTCTTTTGCTTTTTTAAAATTATCATTAATAACCTTCCTATAGCTCACTTATTATACCGAGACTTACTTAAGTTTAAACTCAATGATTTCCTTTCTACAGATATCAATTGGAATTAGTATACTACCTATCGGATTTCTATTTATGTCAATTAAAGATTTATGAATATCCTTTGGTACCAGTATCCTATTGATCGGATTTCTATTGATGTCTGTAAAGCTTTAAGTGATATCCATTGGGATGCTTTCCTACTGACCAAATTTATATTGATGTCTATAGGCCTTTATTGATATCCATTGAGGATATGATCACTAGGCTACAGACATCAATAGCTTCTATTGATATCAATAGAGACATCCGTAGAAATCTAATGATATCCATGGAGGATATTATCAATAGGCTACAGATATCAATAGCTCTATTGATATCAATAGAGACATCCGTAGAAATCTATTGATATCCATTGAGGATATGATCAATAGGCTACAGATATCAATAGCTCTATTGATATCAATAGAGACATCCGTAGAAATCTATTGATATCCATTGAGGATATGATCAATAGGCTACAGATATCAATAGCTCTATTGATATCAATAGAGACATCCGTAGAAATCAGTTCATATCAATAGAACTGAACTGATATCAATAGATTTTTCTATTGATTTCTACGGGTCATTTTTAGTAGGGTCTGGTCGTCAGGCAGCGGCCGTGTTGGAGTTTCTCCGTGCGACCGGTCTTTACTGAACTTTCTTGCGGACGAGCCATGTGGACGATTTCCTCCTGGGCCTTCTGGCCATTTTGACTCCCTAGTACTATAGACTGTGGCAACAGAGAATGGAGTATTGGAGGCAAAGCCGCTCTATTCCGGCGTTAGGTTATTCGAACAATAATGCAGACAGAGTACAGGCCGATCCCTTTCAAAAAATACTTCGTACAAGGTGAACAAGCTATAAAACATTATATACATATATACAAATATGGCAAAGTGGTTCCTATTTTATTCAAAATGGGTAGATTTTATGTTTACATACTCGAGGAATAAAATTATGCAGTACTCAACCTATAAGTACTTAGAGCCTAGAACAGATCCAGTTCATCAGTAGCTATGATCTTCAATTAAGCAGATAAATATTTCATTAAGGTACATTATTTTCTTTTAGTTGGCATGAGGTAGTGAGATTAAACTAATTACATTCCAAACATTAAACACATTTGAATAACTTTTGATTTAAACAAATAACATGAAAATTGGCAAACTTCGATAGATGTTATTTACAAACTAAGATCGGAAGGGGGGGGGGGGTTCTTCTAAAGTATTGACGGATAATGTGTCATCGACATAGGAAGTATTAAATAGTATTTTTGATGCTGTGTTGCAAAAAAATTGGCCTCTTTTTGTGTAAATAGTACATTGTGTGTATTGTAAAATATGGAGCATTTGTAGTTCCATAAGTAAGTTTGTCTTTAATCTAAGAATCTTCATTTTGGGGGCTTTTCCATACATCTCCAAGCATAATGAGTCTCGATGCATATTCATTAAAATTTGAAATCTTAATGCAGTGTTATGCCCTGATATGTAATAAATTTTTATGCTGTGATGGCTAATTAATACTATTATTATATATCAGTTTTGGTTTGCTGGATATTTTGCACACCACTTGTGCAATGACATACCACCTTGTTCAAGTAATTCTCCCTAGTAAAAATGAACTGAGATCAATAAAAATTAATTATATGGGGAAATGGATTACAGATATCAGTACTGTTAAATCAGTAATCAATACAAGATCCATCTATGGATCTGTAGGATCTATGGATATCAATAAAGATCTGTAGAATCTTCTAGTGATATCAATAGAACAAAACCGTAGAATCTATGGATATCAATAGAGATCCGTAGATCTTGTTCAATTGATATCAGTAGATTTCTACTGATATCAATAGAGATCCGTAGATCTTGTTCAATTGATATCAGTAGATTTCTACTGATATCAATAGAGATCCGTAGATCTTGTTCAATTGATATCAGTAGATTTCTACTGATATCAATAGAGATCCGTAGATCTTGTTCAATTGATATCAGTAGATTTCTACTGATATCAATAGAGATCCGTAGATCTTGTTCAATTGATATCAGTAGATTTCTATTGATTTAGCTCTATTGATATCCGTTGGCCATTTCCCCGTAGAATTTTTTTTATTGATTTCTACGGATCATTTTTAGTAGGGAAAACAATATAGGAAGGCAGCTGGCGCAGCTCTAGGAAGGAGGGGATGGGGTGAAGGAGGTACGATATTGACGCCTGACGTCTGCGCACAAAAGTTGCAAGGTTTTGCGCAACTGAAAAACATTGACTGAACCTAATATTTCTTTCTTTCTATTTCATTGACAGTTCGTCGGGAAAAAATATACGGCTATTACATCTAAACATTAATTAATTATCAAATACTAAAAACGTGTAAAAATGTAATTTTTTCATTATTTTGGCTAATTTTGAGGTTAATGCGCGATCGGAAGATATTAACTGAGCTAAATCAAATTTAAACACAATGTTTTGAGGCTATATTAGAAAAAGTTACGAACTATTACGTTATGAAAACATCATGTTAAATAAATTTAAAAAAAATTCAAAAAAATTAAGTTTTTTCATATTTTCTCAAACTTCAGGGCCTATGCGCGATCGGAAGATATTAATCGATTTCGAAATTTTTTTTTTTCCCTTTATTTGTCTTCG